>BMAW01080716.1:0-98954 GCA_019974015.1 Nephila pilipes
GTAACAACTCTCCCTCTCCTATAAAGTTTTATAATAAATAAAAATTAATTGAATTTTTTTTTGTACGTGAATAGAAATTGACCCCCTGCTGAATTACATAAAATCACAACTAAGCATATGTGTAGAAATGTACAAAGTATAGGGTTTCAATATACATGGAATGTAATATAGTAATAATGTTAGACAATATATTCCTTGATTACATTATGTCTGTAGGTGACCACGAAAGTAATGTTGCTGAGAAAAATATATACAAAAGAATCAATGCTATTTTGAAAAAAAAAAAAAACTTCACCATGGATCGTCTTCATGGAAATGCAAATCTGTTGCAATAAGAAAGAGAGAGAGTTGGTGGAGTTGTTGATCAGGTAACCCCCAACTTTCCCACAAAGTTAAGCTTCATATCTAAGCTGAAAATTGAAAAATGAATTTAAGTGAGACTACTTAGTAATAGTTCTCTCTCGTCTAATAGTGAGTGAGTTAACTCTACTGTTCATCAGAATAGTCAACCTGCTCAAAAAAATATTAAAGAAAAGTAATAAATTTTGACACAAAATATATTCAACAGTTCTATTTAATAATTAATAGGACTTTCCGTAAAAAATAATCTTGTTTTTGACTTCATAGAAGAGTGCAGTTGTACCTGAAAAATGCGAGAGTTTGAGGCGGGTGGGAAAAAAAAATCTGATGCACACTAGACCTGGCGCCACGTGTTACTAGAGCACGCTTTCAAATTTAGGGGGGGGTTAGAACTTGGTTAGAGGCACCACTTTGTTTGAGTTACTGGATCGTAATAGTGGCGTTTTTCAATTAGTATCATTAAGGATCTGTTTCCAAATCAAAAAATCATTATACATAAAAAAAACACCTCGCACGTAAAGCAATGAAACAGAAATATACAGTTAATTTTGACTTTATTTTAGAATATAATTACGTTTTTTCTTTTTATCATTTCAGCGTGGAGGATTCCAATTTAAAGAACATATTAAAACATTATTAATCATAATCCTACATCATCTGATACAGGGGAGTTGCGTCACCTCTTAATTTGGGTAAAACAGAAAGCAGAGCAATTGACTTCTTTGCCAAAATAACCCCAAGTATCGCTAACACAAGGCAGCTCCGCGTTCTCTCCCAAGGTAGGTTTTGCTGCATTTGGCGCGTAGTGCCTAAAGGCAAAGTCTTCCCAAAATGATCCTTGTTACCTTGTAACAACTCTCCCTCTCCTATAGTTTTATAATAAATACCAAAAAATTAATTGAATCTTTTTTTTTTTGTAATGTGAATAGAAATGCTCTCTGCTTAACTACATAAATCACAACCAAGCATATGTAGAAATGTACAAAGTATAGGTTTCAATATACATGGAATGTGCTAGTAAGTCAATGTTAGACAATAAGTATCTTGATTACATTATGTCTAGTAGGTGACCGAAAAGTAATGCTGCTGAGAAAAATATATACAAAAGAATCAATGCTTGAAAAAAAACTCTGTTCATGGACGTCTTCATGGAAATTTGAGAAAATCTTGTTGCAAATAAGAAAGAGAGAGAGCTGTGAGTTGCTGATCAGGCAACTCCCAACTTCCCCACAAAGTTGCTTCTCTTACATCTGTTGAAAATTGAAAATGAATTCTAAGGAGACTCATTTAGTAATAGTTCTCTCTCGTCTAATAGTGCAGTGAGTTGCCCTCACTGTTCCATCATCAGAATAGTCATCCCGTTCAAAAATATTAAAAGAAAAGTAATAAATTTTGACAAAAAATATTCATCAATATTTAATAATTAATAGACCTTCCGTAAAATAATCTTGTTTTAATTTCATAGAAGAGTGCATAAAGTTAAAATTTGAAAAAATGCGAGTTTGAAAAGGGGCGGGAAAATCTGATGCAATAATTAGACCTGGCGCCACGTGTTAACATTTCAGAGCACGCTTTCAAATTTAGGGGTTAGAAATCCTGTTAGAGGCACCTGTTACGGAGTTGGCTTCTCGATCGTATTAGTGGCGTTTTTCTTTAAATAATTAGTACTATTTATGACTGTTTTAAATTCAAAAAAAAATCATTATAAAACACACCTCAACGCAAAGCAATGAAACAGGAAATATACAGTTATTCTTGACTTTGTTTTTAGAATATATAACATGTTTTTTTCTTTATCATTTCAGCGGAGTCAGGTCTTAATTAAAGAACATATTAAAAAACATTATTAATTCAACTTACATCATTCGATACAGGGGAGAGCGGCAAGTCACCTCACTTGGGTAAAACAGCAGAGCAACTGACTTCTTTTGCCAAAATAACCCCTGCGTTATCGCCAACACAAGGCAGCTCCGCAGTTCAATCCCATAGAAGCCTACATTTATGTAGTGCCTAAAGTGTAAAGTCTTCCCAAAATGATCCTTTTTTATACTCTAGTAACAACTCTCTCTCCCATAAAGTTTTAATAAATACTAAAAAAATTAATTCAATTTTTTTTTTTTTTTTTTTTTGTAATGTGAATAGAAATGCCTGACTCTTCGCTGAATTACATAAATCACAAGCATATGTAGAAATGTACAAAGTATAGGTTTCACATACATGGAATGTGCAATATAGTAATAATGTTAGACAATAAGTATCTGATTACATTATGTCCGGGCAGGTGACCACGAAAGTAATGCTGCTTCGGAGAAAAATATATACAAAAGAATCAATGCTATTTTGAAAAAAAAAAAACTCACCCACAGACGTCTTCATACCTGAGGAAAACTTTGTTGTAAATAAGAAGAGAGAGAGTTGTGGAGTTGTTGATCAGGCAACTCCCTCACTCTTACAAAGTTGCTTTTCATCTAAGCTGAAAATTGAAAAAATGAATTTATGAGACTACTTATAATAGCGTTCTCTCGTCTAATAATAGTGTAAGTGAGTTGCCCTCAATGTTCATCAGAATAGTCAACTCAAAAAATATTAAAAGAAAAGTAATAAAATTTTGACAAAATATATTCAATTAACAGTTCTTATTTAATAATTAATATCCTTCCGTAAAAAATAATCTTTGTTTTTAGACCATAGAAGAGTGCATAGTTAAAATTGAAAATGCGAGTTTTGAAAAGGGTGGGAAAATCTGATGCAATAATTAGGACCTGGTTAATGTGTTAACATTTCAGAGCACGCTTCAAATTTAGGTTAGAAATCCTGGTTAGAGGCACCAATTTTACATGGAGTTGGATCGTAATAGTGGCGTTTTTCTTTAAATAATTAGTATTCTCATTATGACTGTTTCCAAATTCAAAAAATCATTATACATAAAAAAACACACCTCAACGTAAAAGCAAATGAAACAGAAATATACAGTTAATTTTGACTTATTTTTAGAATATAATTACGTTTTTCTTTTATCATTTCAGCGGAGTGAGGTCTTAATAAAGAACATATTAAAAACATTATTAATTCATAACTACATCATTCGATACAGGGGAGTGGCAAGTCACCACTTGGGTAAACAGCAGAGCAACTGACTTCTTTGCCAAATAACCCTGCGTTATCGCCAACACAAGCAGCAGCTCCGCAGTTCTCTCCTAAGGTAGGTTTGCCACATTTGGCGCGTAGTGCCTAAAGTGTAAAAGTCTCTCCCAAAAAATGATCCTTTTTTTGTTACCTTGTAAATACCTCCTCTCCTAAAGTTTTATAATAAATAAATTAAAAAATTAATTGAATTTTTTTTGTACGTAAATAGAAATGCCTGACTCCCCTGCTGAATACATAAATCGCCAACTAAGCATATGTAGAAATGTACAAAGTATAGGTCAATATACATGGAATGTGCACGGTCAATGTTAGACACAGACGATTACATTATGTCTGGGTAGGTGACCACGAAAGTAATAATGTTGAGAAAAAATATACAAAAAGAACCAATGCTATTTTGAAAAAAAACTTCACCATGGACGTCTTCATGGGAAATTGAGAAAATCTTGTTGCAATAGAGAGAGAGTTAGAGTTATATTGATCGTAACTCATAACTTCCCCACAAAGTTGCTTTTCATATCTGCTGAAAATTGAAAAATGACCTATGAGACTACTTAGTACACTCTCTGTCTAATAGTGCAGTGAGTTGCTCTGTTCATCAGAATAGTCAACCTGCTCAAACTCAAGGGTAGGTTTACAAGATTTGGCGCGTAGTGCCTAAGTGTAAAGTCTTCCCAAAATGATCCTTTTTTTTTTGTTACTTTGTAACAACTCTCCTCTCCCATAAAGTTTTATAATAAATACCAAAAAATTAATTGAATTTTTTTTGTACGTGAATAGAAATGCCTGACTCCCCTTGGCTGAATTACATAAATCACAACTAAGCATATGTAGAAATGTACAAAGTATAGGTTTCACATACATGGAATGTGCACATAGTAATAATAATGTTAGACAATAAGTATCTTGATTACATTATGTCTGCAGGTGACCAATGAAAAGTAATGCTGCTGAGAAAAAAATATATACAAAAAGAATCAATGCTATTTTGAAAAAAAAAACTTCAACCATGGACGTCTTCGAAATTTGAGAAAATCTTACAAATAAGAGAGAGAGAGCTGTGGTTGTTGATCAGGCAACTCCCCAACTTCCACAAAGTTAAGCTTCATATCTAAGCTGAAAATTGAAAAAGAATTTAAGTGAGACTACTTAGTAATAGTTCTCTCAACTAATAGCAGCTGTCTCTACTTTCTGTCTAATGTGAATAGTCAACCTGTCAAAAATATTAAAGAAAAAGGTAATAAATTTTGACAAAAAATATTCAATTAACAGTTCTTATTTAATAATTAATAGACCTTTCCGTAAAAATAATCTTTGCGCTTAATTTCATAGAAGAGTAAGCAAAGTTGAAAATTCTGAAAAAATGCAGTTTGAAAAGGGCGGGTGCAAATCTGATGCACACTAGACCTGGTTTGTTAACATTTGAGCACGCTTTCAAATTTAGGGGTTAAAATCCTACAGGCACCAATTTTCTTACGGAGTTGGCCGATCGTATTAATAGTGGCAGTTTTTCAATTAGTCATTAAGGACTGTTTCAAATTCAAAATCATTATACATAAAAAAATTGACCGCACGGCAAAATGAACAGAAATACAGTTAATCTGACTTCAATATAATTAAGGTTTTTTCTTTTTATCATTTCAGCGTGGAGTCAGGTCTTAATTAAAGAACATATTATAACATTATTAATTCATAACTACATCATCTGATACAGGGGGGAGATGGTAAGTCACCCCACTTTGGGTAAAACAGCAGAGCAACTGACTTCTTTTTTGCCAAAATAACCCCGCGTTATCGCTTAACACAAGGCAGCTCCAGTTCAATCCCAAGGTAGGTTTGCCACATTTGGCGCGTAGTGCCTAAAGTGTAAAGTCTTCTTCCCAAAAATGATCCTTTTTTTTTTTGTTACCTTGTAACAAATCCATTTGAAATTTTCTAGCTCTATATGTATAATGGGTAAATGGAGTCGCAAAAAGGAAAAATAAAATCATTCTTTCTTTATTTTTTTCCTCGATAATTCTAAATGTTTTATACCATTTTAGAATTATTTTTCACCAATTTCTGGAAATGAAAATAAAATGCTTGACGTTTATTTGGGTTTCCCATAATTTCAATGTCATTTGGAACACGTTTATTATTTGAAAAAGTGTAGGGATAAATTATTTTTTTTACGTTGAATATGTATGTTTAAGTTTGTTAAAGGAGCAGTCAAAATTTATCAAAAATGCTAAATCTGCAAGCCAGTTGGGATCATCAAGTTCTGGCATACATTTTGCTTTCTGTATAATAAATTATTTGGGCTCGTTTTAAATTCTTTTTAACATTTATGTAACATACATGATATCGCTATATATGTCACCCAAGAATTTAAGAAATTCATGGATTGGCAATGATTCAATCAATGGGCCCTTATAAAAATCATTGTCTTGATGACGATTTGAATATCTTGGACAATTTTTATGGACCATGGAATATTATGCAACGTTATTTGATCAAATGAGAGTTTCCGACAGAAGTGGCGTCGTCTTCTATTAATTTTACAAGTCTCTTTTTAATCTACCATAGCTAGGGCACCATGGGTAACTATATTAGATATGTTGGCTAGAGACAAAAACTCGCGTTAACGTTTATTCACTGCTTCATATAAATTTTTTCATACAGTCTTTTAATGATGTTGCAACTGCTTATCTAATTACATAGATAGCGCTAGGGCACCAAAAAGGTCGTTACGCACTCATAATTCTCTCAGGAGGAATCATTTGATGTTCCAGATTTCATTGTGCTATATGTGCGTACATTTGTAAAAGTTTATTAAAATGTAAGAAGAAAACTCTCTCATTGCCATTGTTTCAATTTCAACGAATTCTATACCAAGATCTGACTGTAAATTTCGTATCTAAACACCTTTGAAATTATTTTCGTAACATCATTTATCGCTCGTCTTCTAACAGTGATGCACTGGCCTTTTGAACTTTCATTTCATCACTAAAGGACGGAAGAACATCGTACAATGGGGTAAGTAGCTTGTTTTGCTCAAAATTTGTTGAATCGAATTATTTTGTAATGGGTTAAGTTGTTTGAATTCATAATCTTGTTTAAGAAGTATTTTTCGAACAGTCTTATCCGTATTTTTTTTTTTTTTTTTTGAATTGATATGGTAAATTTGGTTATAGGTGTAAGTTTTAAAAAATGAGTTAAAATGTGTTATCATTATTTGCAGGTTAGTTTTTATCTTAGAATTCAAGACTGGAGTTAGTTTTTGTTGATATTTGAAGGTTAGAAATTGTAAAAATGGTTAAATTACAAAAAAAATGTGTATTAAGCTGGACGCACATCGAAAACAACGATTAAAATTAGTAGAAAAATAGGCACGCATTTGAACTAATCCGATATTGACGTAAATATATGAGATTAATTTTTGGCATGTTAATGAGAAAAATAGAAATTGTTAATATGTTAAATAGTGATATTAATGAATTGTTATAGGAGAAGAACGAAATAAAAAGGATGAAATCCCAGTAAAGTATTCGAATATAGTGAAACAATAATTCCAATTAAAGTAAAATTTCAAATCAAATATACGCGAGAAGTCTCATATTATATAGGGGAACGAATAATTAAACTTGGTAGTATGCACTTAGAAAATAGAAATGTGCATTCAGAAAACTGAACTAAACATCCAACAGTTTCCCTTTTAGTTTTTATGGAGAAACTAAAAGGAATATTTAGATTTTTGGAATCGATTTGAGAATTCTGTGCATGACCCTAACGAAACTGAAGTTAATAAATTTTGCTACTTAAAGTCGTTGTTAGGTGTTAAGGCTATCTTGCTGTTATAAAAATTTTTTTAATTACTCCAGAAAACTATAAACAGTCTATAAAATTTATTTCTGAAATTTTTAGGCAAACTGATGAATTGATAAATGTTCACTTATCAAACTTATTAAATATTGTCCCCGTAAAAAATTCTTTTAACATCAGGCTATTCGAAATCTTTATTTTGAAACCTTAACTCAAATTAGAAGTTTTAAATGTGAAATTGGACTCATACACAATAGTATTAACAAGTACCATTTCGAAAAATCTACTGGCTGATTTGTCTCTTCAATTTTCGAAACAAATTTTAAGTAACTGCCCTGATTTGCAAGAGCCAAGACCTTTTATACCCCAGTATAACTGCAAGAGAGAAGGTTTTTCGTAATTCTCCAACTTTTCGAAATGTAAGAGTTCTTCTCCACACCCACATAAATCTCTTGCATATCGAAGTCGTCGTAAGCTCCTTCCTACTCGTGATTACTCACATTTCACAGCGGCGGAACTCGTAATAAATAGTGCAAAAATTTGTTTATGATGAGGTCAAGAGTACAGTATTATTGAGCGTGAAAATCTTATCAAGCAGTTGAAAAGGAATAAACTTTTGGGATAAAATAGATTTTTTGTGTGTTGCACTCAAAACTGTTATGTGAGAAACTGTAATGTAATCCAGTACACTTTTTACAGAGTTGCAAAAGGAGCTCTGCGCGTGCGATTTGCTTTAAAATAGAAAATTTAAAGAAACATAATTCTAATGCGCATCCTGAAGGAAAACCTAATGAAAAGGAAATTCAACCTACTTTTTCGAATTTAGTTGTATATCAATAGGAATGGGATTTTATTGCAGTGTGTTGAAACAGATATCGATTGATTGTCATTTGTCAGATAAAGTTTCTACAATGTTTGGTAATGGGAATGGGCAAAATTTTATTTAAAAAAAATTATTCATGAAGTTGTGATTTAAGTGTCTAGGTCGAAAATGCTAAATATTTAATCAATTGGATCAAGGGATTCTAGGTTGCTTAACTTATCGCATGGGAGCGGTGAACTTTCAGAATACTTTGAAATGAAGCAACAATGCAGGCGTTTGAAATAGATGAGATTTCGAGAGTAACACTTAATTCCCCGCATGAGAGATTGAAAGCTGAAACGGAGAATAAAATATTCACTTTAACGTGTGGGTTCGGTGAAGCGTCCGTTGAGAATGAAATTTCCTTGTTAGTGAATGTCGATCTTTATTGGAGTTTGACAAAGGATTTTGAAAGGTTGAATTCGTCATTGGTATCTATGAATACTGAACTTGGAGGGTTTTATCAGGGAAAATGTGGCGAAGTGAGTAAATTCCCTTGGTAAATTTAGCTTTGTGATCTGTATCAGTTGAACTTAAAGACTTTTTGGGGATTGGAAAGCTTAGACATTGTGAACAAAGAAACGGAGTATGGGGAAGACATCACACAATCAGGAAATAATTGAGAAATTTAATTATTGTATAAGATTTGTAGATGGATGATATTGTGTAAAGTTGCCATGGAAGACAGAAATGCAGGAAAAGTTGGCTAACAAGAAAGTGCCTCAGAAACGTTTTAAATGTTTGGTTAAGAGTTTTAAAAATAATGCGGGGATTTCTTTGAGTTTATTTATGAATATCTTAAAAATAAGGGTATCTTAAAGAAATCGTTGTAGGATAGTCAGTTGCTATCACTGAGCCATCATTCTATTCACCCCACCATACGGTCATTCGTGAGGATATATCAATTAGTCGACTTCGAATGGTTTTTTATGGATTTTCTAGTGAGGAAAGAAGTTTTCTATCAACGATTTTTAAATTTAGGCAAAATGTAACAGCCTTCAATGCTGACATAAACCACCCATATATTCAGATTTAATTAAACCTAGTGAAAGAAATTTCTCTAGATACAACTGAATGGATGACATAGGTTCCAATTCATTTCAAGAAACGAATTTTATTAGAGTCTTATTTGGATTAAAACCAAGTCCATATTTACTGACTGCAACTCTAAAATATCATTTTGATAAATGCAAAGATACATTTAATATTACTTGCAAATATTCTTCGGAATTTTTTGAAGACAATTTAATTGGAGGTAAAGAAGACGCGCAAATGGTGTCAAAGATCACGACGGAAAGTCTATAAAAATTCTTGGAAGCGATAACATACTTCGAAAATGGAGGACCAATTCCATGGAACTCCGAGCGCTATGAAAAGATCCTAAATTCGACATCGATGAGGAAAGGAATTTAACTACTGGGCTTGATCCTTCATCCAAAATGTTGGATCTGCCTAGGAATCCAGAAGACAAGATTTTTTTTTCAATGCAAAAGGCTTGTCAAGAATAGAAATGTTTCAAAAAGATTTATTATTTGAGTAGTAAGTCACATATTTGATCCAATCAATTTTTTGGCACCTTTCATCATAAAGTTCAATAGCATTCTTCAAGAACTATGTAGTCATGATCTACATTCGTATTATAAATTTCCATCCTCTCTGGATCACAAATAACAGTGAGTTGAAGTGGAGTTCAACATTTAGCAGATCTTTGGATTTCTAGATACTACTTTTAAAATTTGAATTGTAAATTTATTTCATTTATTATTCTTTCTTTTTCAGATTCATTTCTCACAATGTATGCAACAGTACTATATTTTAAGAGCTGTATCATCCAATGATAAAAAAAATTATTAGCTTCCTTTGTTCTAAAAGTCGAGCAGGTCCTTTAAAAGACCCTATGTTACCAAGACTTACACTGATGATAGTCTTGTTAATCTGTAGATTAGCCTAACAAGAAAGCAAATGTCTTAAATTCAATACATTTTGTTATATACGGACAGGTTCAATTATTATTGTTTCGCATCAAGGGAAATTCTAGTAAATACAAAACTTGGTAAAAAATCGAGTAGAAGAAATTTAATCATGGTTAGATACTGATAACTGGGCTCATTTCCGTGGAAAAAGCACAACCTCGCGAAAATTCTTTCCAGGGGAGATTCCGTTGTAAATTTATCAGGGAACCAGATGTAGTAGTACGGTCTATCATGATTAAGTCAAACACTTGAATTCTGGCTTGTCAGAAGTAAAGATTTCAAATTACATCAATAAATGTAGAAAAAAGCTTATACTCTCAGTTTTCCTAACAGTAGAACTCCACTATGCAGTAGTTTACTGGATTAAATATGAGCAAACATTGGGATTAACCTAAAATTGCAGAACATCAAAACCGGTTAATCGATTCATAAAGAACCTCCTCTTTTAAAATTAGCCTCATTTCTCGACAAAACCGGATCGTTGCGAATCAAAGGAAAATTAGGGGAAGTAGTATTCCCAGAGGATAAGGTTCACCTTGTGCTTCTTCCTAAATGATCTAAATTTAAAGAATTGATAATTAATGGAGAAAATTAAATTTTCCAATGGTGGTATTATAGCTAATAAACTATACATATAGCTAATAAACCAGCTTAACAAGTAGACGGCGGTAGTCTAATGATTATGGTCGCGAACTCACGACTGATGCCGTTTCCGTCGAATCTGTGTTTGAGCCCTGATACTAGACCTTCCTTGTAGACATGATTACGTTAAATCTGGTCGAGGTCTTTAGTCCCCCCTTTATGTGGTGAGGAAGTCTGGAGAGGAATGTGCCACTTCAGGGGTCGTCCTCATCATTTGACCAAGGTTCAAAATAACGATGTCCATCACCGATAGCCTTCGTGATGCATTTAAGAGCGATGTTAACAAACAATCAATAAATCAAAACTTTACTAGTCAAAAGCTGAAAAAACAGAATCACTGTAAATCTTTCATTTGTAATGTCTGGGTGTAGATTTTACGGCCCCAGTTTTAATAAAATCAGGAAATGAAAACTGTCCTTTTTTTTTTTTTTTTTGTCAGGTGAAAAAATTCTTAAACAACATGAAAATTTATAGTAAACTCCACTTGCACGAATTTTTAAAAATAAACAAATGAAGATATATTAATAGACATCATAAAAAATTAATTATAAATGATAAAGGATTTCAACATGATGTTGAAGAATGATAAAATAAGGATATCAATGCAAATGAGATTGCAAACATTTATTTTTAAAATAAACAAAAAAATATGACATTTTCAGAAATTTAGACTTTTTTTTTAACAGAGTGCAGTACCATCTGTAAACATTCATAATAATTTATAAGCAGATTTTTTAACTGATTTTATATTTTTTTACACAAATAGATATTTCTGTAAGCTTATGTTAATTTTGTGCAAAATGAATATTTTAATATTATATACAGATATATGTAGTTCACAAAAAATTCAATACAAGAAAGAAACTAGTATATACACACATAGCCAGAATTGGCTAATAATTATTTATACATATAACAGGAATTCATATACTACATACTGAATTCATTTTTTCATTCACTAAATCTAACATCAGGCATTTGCATATCACAGTACAGTTATTTCATAGTAATTATGTTTATTGCACCTACATGTGATAAAAATATAATTTATTTCATTTGGAATTACATTTAAAATATTCGCATATAATATTGCATAGTTTCAGATATAGAGAGTCACAAATTAGCTCTGCGTTTATTGCTTTCGTATGTTTATGAAATTTTTTTAAATTAAAGTATGTTGGGTTTTTGAAAAGGTATTTAAATTATGATAAGTTATATAGAAGAAATTGGTAGTGAAAGACCAGGAGATTGTTTTGGTGAGCTTTATATTCAAAATAGAATGATGCACATTAAAAAAAAATTATCCAATGAAAACAATTTATTGAACAGCTCACATATAAATATTTCCAATATGTTGAATTTACTACAAGAAAACATTACACTTGCATTGGAATATGATAAAATATGAATTCCAATTGAACTGCCACAAGCAAGTTTTATTTACAGTAATAGATTGAATTAGACATTTTTCAAAAATGACAGGTTTTATTTAGTCATAAATGAATTTTGAATGAAACACTTCAATCTTATTAAGTAATATATTGCATTTATATTTTTAATAGAAGTTTAAATTCTATACAGCATACTTACAGAGATTTTCTTCACATTTCATTTTTGTTTAAATAGATGAATTTTATATCATGAAAAAACTTCCTGGTTTCTAATTACTAACATAATGACTAAATTGAATGATATGGTAATCAGAGATCAAGAATGATTAAATTTACCTTTTCAAATACTTACAGCATAAACTTGTAACAGAGAAATGCAAAACTTAAGAATGATTCTACTTGCTGATGATGAAATGGGCAATATGTACTTTTTATTCACAACTATATGAACTTTGTATAGTATTTAAACATACCTTTAAATACCAAGTCCATTAATTTTTATTCATTAAATTTTTTTAATGAAGCAGCTCATAACATCACCATCAATAAAATCACACTAATTATTTACCAAACAGAATGCAAGAGAGAGAATGAATAACATCAAATTAAAATAATTCGGATATGATTTAACTACAGCCAATTTAAATTTGAAAACACCTAAATAAAACAGATAATAACACACACATTACATAAATAATTTATATAATATAGCAAATACCTTATATGTTTTAAGTACTACAAAAAAAAGTTAATAGAAAATTCAGAAAAAAGTCACTACCAAACTATATAACTTTGCTAATGAAATTATCAATATAAATTTGGTCAAATATCAAATAAAAAATTAACATATTCTGAAAGACTTAAGCAATGTTTCCAACTATAAAAACAAAAATGTAAACAATGCAAAAATAATAGTCGAATAATATTATTGCATACTTGCAGTTAAATAAATATAGCAGATTCAAAGTACTTTAAAAAAGAGGATAAAATACTTAATTATAACTACACACACAGTACAATATCTGAAGAAAAAAAATAAGGTTATTACTTAAACCATCACAGTTTTAAAGTAACTTCAACTACACAAAAATGGAACAAATGTAAAAAAAAGTCGTACTGATGAAGTCAAAGTGCAAGAAAAATAGGATATTTTTCTTAATGTTGAGATTTAATGAGAAACAAAGTTGTTTTCTAGCTAGTGCAATATAATGAAAATTTTATAGTCAATTTAAGTCTTTTCTGACTCAACACTGATAAAAACTTTTTTAATGAAATCATACAGTCATTATTTACACAACATGAATAATAGTAATACAAAAATCACAAAATGTAATATTACAGAAAACTTTTAATTAAAAAAAACATTAAAATATATAGAACAGAAAAAACTCAAGATATAATTCACAAAAAAAATCTTGTTTAAAAATAATATAACCTTTATAACCATGCAATAAATATTTGACACAATTATTATTGTTTCTCCTAATAATTTGAATTCAAGAAATTTGAATCAAAGATTTCTGAAATACTTAAATAAGCTTATTATTAATAATCTCACTTCAAGTTCACCTCCATAAATGCATTTTTCCTACATTAAAAATAAGTATTAAAGATTTTCCCAAAAGGATGAACAAAATTCACATTCATACAATAAAATGGAATAATGTTAAAAAAATAGCTTTTCAAATTTCATCAGATCTAATTCTTCACAGTGATGAAATAGGCTATATCAGAACATTACATTTCAATATCAATTGACTTCATCACTTTTTTTAGATTTAATGGCTATATATTTGTGTTTTTATACACTGCAAGATCTAAATGGTTTTTTTTTGCAAAAAAAAAAAAAAAAAAAAAAAAAAAGGAAATAGAAGAAAGTGCAAAAATTAACAGTTTAATTTAATATGATATACAAGTTTATTTTAAGAGGCACAAATTAAAAATTCTGAAAATACTACAATATTTTTTTGAACATTAAAGCAAAAATTCTGTGTAACTCAAATGCTCCAGATAAACTGAAAAATAATACTTATATAATAAAAAATAAAGAATGACTAACATTTTAAATATTTAATATAAAATATTTTAAAATTTCCAATTATCATTATCAAAAGAAATTTAGAAATTAAATGTTACATAAAATAATGTGTTAAAAAATTATTTGTGTAATTTTATTGTGATAATTAATTTTATAGACACAGAGAACTCCAGGAATAGCATTTAGCAATGCCACTTTTTTGTACTTAAAAAATTAAATCTTTTTCAGAAAGAGCATATATATTTTAAAAAATTTTCATTCATATAAATGTAAAACAAAATATTAGATAGAGACATATATATAGATATATCAAGAAACAATGAACTTCATTATTTGCAATGCAATTGAAACTTGCTTTTCAAGTCCATTTTTATATTATTACTTACAAATAAGTATCCACAAATTTAAAATATATTTCTACTGAAAAAATGTATTACATATTATACACATTTCTTTATATAAAATATATAGCATAAGATAAACTAATTTATATACTTACATTTACAGCAAATACTGCATATAATTAAAACAGTTCACTTCAAATTTTTACTATTAGTAACAGGTAATGATATGTACTTCAAAATTTTTTTGGAATAATTTTAAGTTCTTATGCTTCATAATAAAAGAAGCAACATTCAATGAAAATTTTGGATTATTTACCTAAAAGAAGTGAAATACACTTCATAACTTTTGGCTACTTGACTACATTGATGGTACTACAAAAGACATTCACAAGTTTAAAGTTAAAATTTCTATAAAGTTACTATTGGCACTAAAATTACAATATGAGTCATGTTTAAAACAAATAACAGCATTAAATTATAGATTTATCTTACATTTTTATTCAGAATTTTTGTATTACATTCAGAAAAATAATTTTAAGCCTTTTCTGTAATAATTTACATTACACATTAGTTCTTCCTCCTAAATTTTAACAGATAATTGCATACAAAACTTGCACACAGTTACTAACGCATACATATACACCAGAGCAAAAGAGATGAAAAACCTACTGAGAATATATTGTATCTCTTTTGAAAAAAAAAAATGTATAAATAAGTTTACAAATTTCATTGTTTTTAAGAGCACTTGCTTATTTCCATGTATTTTATTACTAAACACATGTTTCTTGCATTGTAAAAAAGCTTGCAAGTTATTTCAATACTTTACATACATTAATGAGTGGGAAATTAAAATAATTGCAGTTTATTCAAAAAAATATATTACATACATGAAACCTGTAGCATAATATATGAAAATAACGATTTTATAAAATCTTTTCAATAATTAATATATTTCAAGGGTTAATCAGAAAAACAAAATGCAATAAAAGATACAGTAAATTTAAGAAATGTGAATAGTAAAAACTAATTAAATATATATGTGAAGTTACATACTGTCCAAGTTTTAAGTAGAACTTTCAGTTAGTGATTGAGAACTTCATTCAGTCATTTCCCCCTAACACAGTTTAATTCAATACAATTAACCCAAGATTACAGTTAATAATTTAAAAAGGTTTAATTTTAAAAAAATTAACTTCTAATGAATTTAACTTAACACAGTCAATGAATTATAACTTTACAAAAGTAGATTTAGCACAGAAATATTACTTAACTTGCAACTTGAAAAAAATGAGTAATATGGAGCAATAGTGATTTTATTTATATAAATCAGCAGCAAGCCTACGAGTACTAGATAAAAAATGAAATTATAAATAAAAAAAATTTAGAAAAGAAAAGGGAGGGGGAAAAATCACAGAATAAATTTTCAACCGTTGAAAGAATAATGCAGTCACTCCAGAACTGTGACTCAAATACTGAACCATGTATTGCAAGTCCATTGAATAATTTATACTCATATAGCTGTAGTGAGGAAATATTCAAAGGGGTTAAAACCAAACCTCCATAAAATTTTTTAGACAAAGTAAATATACAAGCTTTCCTTACAGTATATAAACAGTTATGAATGTTTTCAACTAGTTTTATACAATCCGTTCAGTACAGTTTGTAAAATGAAAATAACACACAAATATAGTTTTAGTAAAAAACTTTAAAAATTTTAGAAAATACTTTGGCGAATTTTAATAGAACTTTCTTACATTTTTAAAATATTGAGTCACAATATTTTATTTAACATGGATTAATATACAGATTGAAATAGCCTATTTAAGTGGATCACTAATTTTTATATATAGGGGGAAAAAAACCCTCTCATATAAGTATGTGTGAATAATAATGAAGGGATTATTTTACACTTTAAATATTTTCAAAAGGAAAGGAAAATAACTTATTGAATATTAAAAATAAATACCTCTAAACAATTATCAAAACAAGTTATAATTCTAATGACCGATGTACAGATACAACTTATACTATTTTTAATTAATAAAATTCTTTTGTATTCAAAAATTTTTTCACATGAGTGCTTATAAGTTAATATTGTTTTACAATTAAATATTCCTACCAACGAATATAAAGAAAAAATCGGAATAATATATAAAAGCTTTGAATAAGAAAAACACACTGAGTGAGAAAATGAATACATCAATTTAGTTCTTTCACAAAGGAATGGCATGCTTAGGAACTAAAGGTGATATACTTCAGCAACTTTAAAATTATGATAAAACCTTTTGTAAACTGACTGAACTCTTTGGAACTAGAGCAAATCAGTGAACAAAAGAAAACGAATTTACTGTGCATATTTTAATTTCTTGTATATCTTAATGGATTACACAGATACTTAAATAATTAAAACATCAAAAATGACATAAGCAATATCATTAAAAACTAATACATTTATTGCTTTCAAATGGCTTTATTTGTCTTTTTCAAGGAGGGAAAAAAAAAAAATTGGCACGCTTATTTTTATTACAAAGGTACAAGGAAAATATCCTTTCAATCCTGCCAATACTACTCAACATTCCAGGATACTTTTTTACAGAAAATGCCTTTATCGAATTACTAGAAGTACTACTTGAATAATTTTTAATACTAATCAATTTTTAAAATTTACTTGTCCATAATTTCTGTAACTATATGTAAAGATAAGTATATGTGTGTTCAATTTAAACATTTTGCATGAAGCACTACTTGAAAAAAGAAAATCTTTAATTAGTAGAAAATAAAAGAATTTTATATTTAATTAACATGAAGCAATAATAGTAAATTTCGAGCAAAATGTTGTCAAACCTTCTTTTAGGATATATGTGCAAAATGAATGACAATAACATATGGGACTTATAATAAAAATTTATATAACTTGAGAAATAAATCCATTCCTTCTACATAATGAAGTATCGAGTAATTCACTAGTAAGCTTGCAAAAATTAAATAAATATTGAGAGTCATAATTCAATCAAGTGGGTTGATTTATATTTAACAAAAATGTTCAATTTCATTTAATGTAATGAGATAAATATCAGGATTAAAATTAAGTTAACTATGGAGGTTCTACTACATTTACAAAGAAAAAGGAAAATAAATGTATAATTTAGCACAAAAACTTGTTACATGTGTAGGGGAAAAAAAAAAAAAGTTTTTGCATTTGACACAAAAAATAAAATGACAAAAGAAATGAGATTAATCTTGGCATATGTAACCACCAGTAACAATTTAACTATAATAATTTATAACATTAACAAAAATCTACACTTAACATGAAACTAATTATTGCATACCACAGAAAATCATTTTATAGAGATCATTGTAATAACTAAAAAATGGAGGTAGAGTTCATAGATGGAAGTCCTAGATACTTTTTTCCGAAAAGAAAACCACTTCACTTATATTTGCACAGAACATTCTGGGTAAACTTGATAAAAATTATATCACTATCTCACAAAGCTATAATTCAATAATAATTTACAGTCAGAAGAGCAGCAAAAGTAAAATTCCTTACTATTAATATATATACATGAATACACATGGTAGAGCAATAAGAGTTTAAATGTACAGTCAAAACAATTGAGGACAATATCCAAAATTAGCAAATGTTTCTAGAAGACAATAAGAAATACAGTTGGGAAAGAACACAAATCATTTGCCATGAACTGGAACAGTATTCAGGGCACCACTTTCATCTCCAGAAGCAACTATCTTCAAAACATTGTTGACAAAATCAGCAGAACACCCAGCTACTTTGGTTACAGCTATAAAAAATTTTTTATTACCATATTTATAAAAACATACATCCTTACAAGTTTAATCTATAAATATAAGCAACTAAAAATTATGAACAAATTTAACTCACTTTAAGGAAATACGTTTCTGACACAAAAAACCTTGAAATAAACTACAATGTTTATTATATAATATCTGCAAACAAAGCGACCAAAAGACAATTCAAATTTTAGTTAATAATAGAAGAATTAAACAAAATTTATACTTTAAAAGAAAAAATCCCAATTAAGGAACATGACATTGGACTCAGGGAATGGTCATGAGTCTCATATTCTTTAATTCAATGAGGTTGTTAAAATCTTTGAAACTTTAAATAATTCAATATAAAAACTTCTTGTGTTTTCTTTGAGATCAAGAAAAATCAGGGAAGTCTCAATATGAATGATTTTTTCTCTAGCAAATTAACCTAATAACACAAAATCAGTTGATACAGTATTGGAGTAGCAGCAAGACCTTCCCCCAATGAAGAATTTGATCAGACTGTAAACACAACATCTTTACCACAAGTTATATTAAATACCTTCTGAACACCAAAAAACTTCTCTAAAATCTACAATTTAGATAAATTGCCTTAGGAATATATAAGACTTTTAAATTCATCAAGGATTTGATCATACTAAGATCTTGGTCATATTAATTATTGACTAATGAGACATCTTGACTCATTACTTCCAATGGAGTGAGCCCGAGGAAAAACAAATCGCTATTGTTAATAATTGCTGCAGTAATTAATAATGGCAGATTTGTTTTCATTTGACAATTTAATACTTTAGAGAGCACAAGTTTGAATATACAATCCTAAAATATCTATTTAAATGCACATATGGCTACTCAAACAATTGCATTCCATTTCTTTTCTAACAATTATTTTAATTTGTAGCACATCCATTAAAACTTATTCAATAGACAATTTTCATTATAAAGTGTGAATAAAGATGTCTTTTAAACCTATACCTTTATTATTTTTTTTTAAAAAAATGATATTGGCTCAGTTCTTTCCAAGATACAGGAATGAATATCAGTTACACAAACCAGTATAAAAGTTGTAATAAAACATAAAAAAATTAACAATAGTACTTACGCTTTTTCATTTTCAGTGACTCAATGGATGTTACAATTGACTGATCTTTGAGCTGTTTAAAATGACGCACTTTATTTCTAACAAGTTTCTTGATTTCATTAATGTACAACAGCAAGCTTTCTGAAAAAGATCTCATACTTAAATTCTAATTTTACAGTTCTATATTAAACAGAATTGTAAAAGTCAAAATCCATCAGAAATGTATGCCTAAATTAAGACAAGTTATCAGATTATATTTCTTCAAAAAATTTTAAATTAATTATTCCATTAAATATACAGGTTATTTAAAAATGAACTATAATATATTAAATTGATTAGTACTTTACTCTGAAGAGAATATGGTTGAATTCCAGCACTTATTTAACATTCCAATACAACACTAAAACATTAACTACTTGAAATTCAGACAGAAGCAACAATTGGAGAAAAACTGACATATTAAATATGATATAAATTTCATAAAGCATTAAGTGAGTAAAAAATTGAATTTTACAACAAGCAAAACGTGTTCATGTACATGTAATATTAAACAGTTTCTTTTTTCTCAGAATTAAGAAACTAAGAAATAAATAAAAAAAACCCTCCATTACTGCAAAAATATCACAAAACATTAATAAAATATATTATATTAGTTTCAGTAATATTTCATACTTTGTTCCTGCTGTAGTCCATATAGCTTAAGTTTGTTTGCTTCATGTTGAGCTTTCTTCTTCAATCGGCAGGCTCTAAAAGGAAGTAAAACATATTACACAAACATGGAAATGTGTGTGAATAAGCACAAATGTATATTTCAAAGATATTTTCCACAGTAAATTTAATGTCAATATTTTACTTCAATTCATAAAAAAGCTCCCCCCCCCAATTCCTTCTTTACCCACACAGTATTATTATTTTCAAAGATCCCTTGCATCATAATTATGTAAGAGCAAAATATATGTTTAATAAAAGTAACATTAAAGTTACATAATAAACTATTATTAATAAATGCAATAATTGTGGATCACAATCAGGTGACAAGAATGACATCCGAGTTTTTTTTCCCTTCATTTTCCAAATATCCACATCTTACTGCATAGACTTTAAGCCCAGCTTGTTTTAACAAGCTAAGTCCCCATTATTCTATACACAATTAAAAAAATAAATCTTAAGATATAACTTTAAAGATACCAGTCTGAAGGCTCTGAATTTTTTTTCCCTCTACCAGAGGGAAAATTGAAAAATTTTTATGCTTAGTCCAATACATATCAGTGTGGAGGACCTCATGTTTTCATAAGTAGACTAAACTTGAAAATAATTAATTTAAAAAAATGGATGCATATTTTTAAAAATTTCATAAACATTTAATCAACGTTGAACAAATTTAAAAGAAGCCAGCAAAAATTTTAAAAATATGAATTTTTTCAAATTCCTGACAAGATAAATACAAATGGAAAAAAAATTATTTCAATTAATTAATGAACGATTAATGAATGATTTAAATTAATGAACGATTTTTGGGGATTAAGAATTAAAATCCCTTTTAAAATATTAGATATAATTTAAACACATAAATAATGAAATATTGATATCAATAGTTGAATGCTTTTGACACCCATATCACAAGTGGATTACACAAGCTATAACTAATAAATGACGAAAATGTGCTAATAAATTTAAAAAATGAAATGAACAAATGATTCCATGCCCAAGTCAATTTCAGTTCTATCCAAATCATTAGTGGATGAAGGCAGCAAATCACATCTATCACTCTTTTTTTTGTTGTTGCAAATTTAAACATGGAATTCTTGTCTATTCTATATTCGTTTATGAAGAACATAGTAAAATAAAATTTTTAGATATAATTCTAATTAATAATACAATATTCATTTGCATTATTTTATAAAGCATTTCAATGACCTAATAAGAGATTAAGAACCATTATGAAATTACAGTTCAGAAAATACCATTGAAATAAACCAATCAGTAAAACTTTCAATCAGCTTAAATATGCATGTCAGATTTTGAGAAACAATCTTCATAATCGAGACCATGGAATGATTAAAATTGTTTTCAGGCACTGTTGGATTATATTTGTTATTTGCAGCCATAACAGACTTGCAGCGACTCTTTTCAGCAACAACGCTACAAGTTAAAAAAAATAATAAATAAAAAACGCGTTGCGAACTAGCCAGATGAGTCGTCTTTTCAACCTAGTTGGTTAGAGCGCAGCAAATAGCGACTGGTCAGCTATTTTTCGGACCCACTGGACCAGGGTTCAAAACAGCAGAGGCATCATGGCCACCAACATTCTCTCCTCCTCCATGGAGCAGAACAACATCCCCCGATACTTCGGAGCAAACAACCAGCGAGGAAGTCTCAATCAATAGATTTGGCTTTGTAACATATTTTTTCCATTTTCCCTAATTTATTTTAATTTGCTTCTTTTTTATACTTAAAATAAGTAATGAAACTATTTAAGTAATATTTTTTTTGATAAGTGCAATTCGAAAGCCTAATATTTTTGAGTTATAACAAAATGAAAAAGACAACCCCTAGTACCTTAAAGATTTTAATTTTTACATCACACTATGTGAAAATGAAGCCATTTTTTCCCTCCAAATTTAAAAAGCAGTTTCCTTTACAATAGTGTTCAGTGAAACTGAATTTTGAGTTCTCAATTTTTCAACAACTACATTAACATTTTGCTTTTGAGATGCATTTCTATAAAACATGAACAGTCTATAACATTTCATTCCTACTTTCACTCATTTGCAAGCTATTTTCAGAATTGGTATTCAGTTCAAAGCATATCTTCTAGTCATTTTATTTTTAATTTAAAAATAAAATGACAAGATATAATTTATGTAAGTATGAAAATACAAAATATGTTGTCAGTGCAATCCCTATCCAAATTCTGGAAAAATATGCATAAAGCCTTTCAATATTTATGCAAATTAAATATATTTTAATAAGAGTAAGTGATTGTAAGCTATTTTTAAAATACTTTAGGAGGTTGGTAAGAATAATCATCATTATAAGGCTACAAATGGGATATCAGCAACAGATTTCATAATTTTAAATCTTGTCCAAATGACAAGGAAGTAGTACTTCCATGCACTTAAAATTCAACTGCATTGCAAGGTTCAGTTAAAGTTAACATGAAGAAATCCCATTATTTGGTATATTTCCTTGACGAAATCAAGATTTGCACCTTAGGGTCAAATTAATATTAACTGGTCATAAAGCTCATGGCCCAACAATTGGTATAATAAAATATTTTTGGAATTTAATGAGATTGAAAATCACTTTTCCTTAGTCATAATCTGAACATAAAAAAATGCCAGAACATTCTTTAAAAGAAATGTATAAAATAAGTAAATCAATCAATTTTTTTTAAAAAAATAATTTATAATGTTCTGATACTTTTACTTTTTCATTTATAAAATTATTTTAGCTTCAAAATTATCAAGTATTGACATGTCATCAAGAAATCAGATATTAATATCTATAAAACAATGTTTCTAACAGCAAGGAATATAATTCGGCATTTGTCATAAAAAGGACTATATTTAATTGATTTCAACAAAAGTTATCAATTATGTAACCCTAAGAGCCTTTTCCTGCAACTTAAAGAAATGAAACATTATCAAAATCATAAATAAATATACAAGAATCAATTTACAGTCCAACTTAACATAAAACAGTATATGTATTAGCAATTTGCATTATTTCAATAAGGTATCCAAATCCTGTGTTTTCTCATTTGATTTCCTTAGTTTTCACATAATTAATACATATTACAATTGAATTTATATTAATTTTGCTTTCTCATTAAGGAGCTCTATAACTGGGAATAATGAGTATTAATTTGCAGAGGAAGTTGACAATAAATAAATTTCTCGTAAATAAAGACATTTGTATTTTCAAACTGATGGATTAAAAAATATTTTCCTGAAAAATTCTCTCAATCCTTAATAAAATATTAAAATAATTTAAGTCATTTAAAAAATGTATTTTCAAAGTTATGTACCAGAATATATGATTTTGTAAATTTTTAATTTTTGTTGCAAAAAATTCATATCACAAATATAAAAAAATCTTAGTAATGTCTATGTTTCTTTTACTAACAAATACAAAATATTTCATCCTGTTATAGTTTTGAAGAGTATACAACTAGTTGTAAGATCATATAACTAATTGCTATCCTTACTAATCTTGTGCAAGAGTTGCCATTTTTTGGACATAACAGATCAAAAACATGTTTATTTCTAGGGAAGTTTTTCTGGTTACATTTTCTCTTTTAAAATATTGCCTAAAATTGGTGACAAATAGTAGTTACAATAAACTTGTAAACAGGATTATTTCGAATTGATTTTTAGAATCTTAGGATTTAAATTAAAATTTCAGTTTGTAAGCTTGTATTGTAAAATTTGTAAAGTTAAAATTCATTTCAAAAAGGGAAAGAAATGAAAACGAAATTTCAAATCCTAATTTAATGTAAAAGAAATTAAGTATTGGTAATTAATAGTTTTTTTTGAGTTAATTTCTAATGATTCATTAAAATCCTTGTGTTTAAAGATATGTTACATACATATTAAAGCATATTGATAAAACTTAATTTCGCTAATTACCTACGAATTTATGAAATGTAAATTTTCCACTAATCAGTAACCAATATATTTTTGTGAATTAAAATTTTGCTAAATGAAAAAAAGTATATATATATATATATATATATATATATATATATTTTAAAAAAACACTCTATTTAAAGTGATAAAATATTTATTCTTAAGTTTAAGGTTAGTTGTTTTCTACAAAAAAATGTGTATGCCACAGATTTTAAACAACTAAAATAAATTTATATTGTTGAAAACTAATACAACTTCATTTATGGTAAAATTTAGGAAATATGCGACTGTAAATAATGAGCAGAGAACGCAAAATACATTATTTACCGAGAGGCTAATTTGTTTTTCTCTTTTCTTGATTTTGTTCTAGCATTCATTGGCAATTCACTGACTGGAACCAAACCATCAATGAGACTATTAAGTTTTTCCAATTCTAATCCAATGTTATATAATTTCTTTGGATTAGGAGTTAGATCATTTCCATCACCTCTTCTTGCTTTACCAGAATGTTTCACTCCAGTCATTGAACAACTTGTGCTGAAGACTGGATCAGCAACTCTTGAAAGAACATTCATATTACTTGATTTCCCAGATAGTTTCATTCTCGAGCCACCTTTTGGGCCTTTAGATTGCATATTATACTGCCAAAAATATTTTGACGATCTTTTCTTATCAAGATTAAAATTATTAGCAGATGCATGCTTTGAAGAATATAATTTGATATCTTCATCTGAATCATCATCTAAAAAAACAAATAAAATTAATAAGTACTATACTATACTCAACAGGTAAATATAACAGTCAAAAGAATTTCTTCAAGAAATCATAAAATACAATTTATAAGAAAAGATCAGGAAAAAATCTTGTTTAAAATAATAGAAATTTAATCATGAAATTTCAATAAACCTTACACATCTCTCAGATAGAAATTCCTTCCTAAAATACTTTCAATTTCAAGGACCGAGAAAGAAAATGATTTGTTTAGTATCCCAAAACAAAAATACAAAGAGAAAACATTCAGTTGCATATCTTGAGTATGACCAATCTTTTTAGGTACATGAGGATGCAAGCTCTTCTTTGACTGTTAGTAGAATTATCAAAAACAGTGCACACATTATGCAGACTACTTTTAATTTCAGCAATGAAAATATACATTTAATACTTTTTCCAGAGAATCAAATTACTGGCAGATTGCATTTGAGTAGTTATAGTATGAAAAACATTGAGGTAATAGTTAAAATTAAAACTATAATATTTAAAAATTCCTCAAAGATTTCAGAAATTATATAATGATCTCAATACAACACTATGATAGTATATACTTTTTCATAGAATAAGTGGTTAAACAAATACACCAAGAAATCTAAAGTTAGGAAGTATACAAAAGTGCAAATAAAATTTTCTTTTTCAATGAAAAAAGTGTAATTATTCAAATTACAGTCAGTAATCATCAGAAATTCAATCAGTAAGTAATATTTCAAGTAATAGAAGCAGCTTCAAATAAATACATCCGAATAAATAATCACAATCAAAATAAAAAGCTTCAAATAAATACATAAATATTTATCCGAAAAACTCATTAAGAAAGAACATAAATGAGCAAATCATAAAGTAAAATAAATCAATACCTGCATCACTGGAATATTCCCCATCTATTTCAGAATCATCTTCACTGTCAAAGTTATCGTTATTTGATGAAGTAGGCAAGTGATCAACATGTCCAGCACATTTATCACTAACTAATTCTGCATTTGAGGATTCATCATCACTTTCAGTTTTCAATACTTTACTAGCCAATGGCCAACGGAATCCGCACTGATCTTTCTTTTCATCTGAAGAATTAGGCACAGTTTGCAATTTCACATCATTGAGACTAGATTTTGACGTTGGTTCTGCAGAATTCAAACTCAACTGTTCCTTGACAAAAGATGATTCATCCTTTAGAGGAAACGCCTGCTCCTTTTCTAATGTTGAATTATCTGAAACAATATCCTTAGACTGGTCAGAGCTATTAAAAGTAGTAATCTTAAAATCAGAGTTAACATCAGGTATTTTCAATGACTTGTTTAATGTTTTACTTCCAGTAGAAAGAAAGCCATCAAAGCAATCAAAAGAATCAAATAATGACTCATCATTTGCATTCAGTTCAGCTAAAGTTGGGCTTTGAACAAGATCATCTTTATCTACTTGAAATACTTCATCTATTTTCATTGTTTCTAGATCCAAAGGACAAGCACCCCATAGAGACAGGGGACTATTGGCTTCAAAGTATGGGTCTGATGATGATGAAAGCATATCTGAGGATGGTTGCCACCATCCTTCCACACTAGTTATTCCCAACACTTCCGAGTTTTGCCCATTATAACCCGAGTCAGTACGAGAATATTCCTCTTCCAATATAACATCTTGTGATATGCTGTTATCTCCTTCAGGAACTTCAGTATTCAAAATAGAAGTACATACAGACTTTTCATTTACTAAAGTTGTGTAATCATTGGTAAACCATGGGTTAGAGAAAGCTTCCTGAACCTTCACATCTGGGTTTTGTGAAACAGGAAAAACAGGAGAAACTAGATAAGAAAAGAAAAATTATATTAAAAATGGTTAAATGTTATTTGAAATCAACAAACTTTGGATGTTTGTTAAAACTAATAAACATATATTTTTTAAGTTTCTTATATTTATAATCTGTATAAAAATAGAATTTTTTTTTGCCAATATTTTTGAAACTGTAAAGATAAAAGTTTTGATTTTTTGGTATTCCTTACAATATTACTAATAACAAATTTAATTATTTTTCATCTGTTTGAAACAAAGGAATATTTCTATTAACTAGTCATTTTACTACAAGCAAATAATTTTTGAAATATATGTTCATTTTTTTAAATAAATCACATAATCTAAAATTACATTATTGAGATTTTACAACATAACACATATTTGTTTCATGATACTTAATTAAAACAATGATTTTAACACAGAATTTCACTTTTATAACAGGAAATTAACAAATTCTAGTTTAGAATACAAAATAATACTCTACATTAAAAAAAAAAAAAAAAAAAAAAACTTTTGTTCACGAATTTAAGAAAATCATAAAAAATGTACTATCAAGTAATTTTTAATTAATTAGGGTTCAGAAAATAAACACAATTCTAGCCTTACTGTTTTTATCTATGTTTATGAACACATTTATTTAAAGGCATATTTTATTCATCCTACTGCGATTCACTATAAGATATATGGCTTTTCTTGTTCTTTTCAATCCATGATTTTAAATCAGCATTGCTGTGTATGCTATGATCCATAAACATTTGAGTGTAAATGGCAGTAATACAATTGGAAGCAGATTTGAAACTTGTGATATTCATGCCTTAAACCATATAAATACCCTACAGATGTAAAAGATTCAACCTAGTAATATCTACATCCTCTTATTAATTTGTACGTAGTCTTTGTATGAAAAAAAAAAATGTATATCTAGATGATTTTTTTTTTGAAACTGTAACAATGTAAAGTGTAAGATTTATTTATCACTTAAAAATCAAGATAAATTATTAATTAAACAATATTTAGGATATCTCAGATACTGATTAATTTTTTAATACTAATACTGATCTTTAAAGCTATTAGATCCCTCTGAATATTTTGTTACAAATGAATCGCGATGTTTATGTTAAATGGAAAAAAAAAAAAAAAAAAAAAAGTTGTTCTGAAGATAAATAAATACAGAGTGAAATTTATGCTAAGTATTATTAAAAAATAAATTCATAATTTGCAGTCCAGTGAGAACAAAATCTCGAAAATGTTTCCACAAATATTACAGATTTAAATATTATCTCATCAAACAATAATTGAATAATAGAATGTAGAAAAATTTATAGATTAACAATAAAAGGAAAAAAAAAAAAAAGATTCTTAAAAATGTAGCTCATAGCAGCACACAATTTCATAATTCAAGTTAAAAAAAAGTATAATACAATCCATTCTTTTGCTTTCCCCCCTCCCAATATTTGGAGCTCTAAGTTTTAAGGTCATGAACAATAACAAATTTTGCACGGGGAGGAGGGGGAAGAAGAAGAGAGATATAACTACACAGTTTCTGTTCGGAAACCTAGAATATTTTATTTATATATTTTTTGCAAATGTCTTATTTTACAATTATTAAATCTGCTTTGGAATGATTCACAATAGTATGTTTAAAATCAGATTACATAGTAATATGACAGTGTAGAGTTTAATTGAGATCAAATTGGAAAACCCATGAACTCAGGAGTAATACTTGAAAAATTTCAAAGTTTTAAAAGATGTTCCTCATAAACATCATCAGTTGAAAACTCATTTTGAATCATGATCACAGATCTTCACATATAAAAAAATATATAATTCTCTTATTCACACAATATGAAATAAATAGAAAGAAACCCTCAAGTATAAAGTACATAGAAAATGAAAATTTGGTTTTTTTCTACTTCATATTGAAAAAAAATTCTTAATTTGATCTTGGAATGTGAACAAAATTTGAAAGTACTGAAAGTACAGCAATGGGGTTGGGAGATCAAACATGCTTTTAGAATATTTTTTTTTATGATATGTGTTAGCTTATAAATAAATATTTCACAGGTCAACATCTGATGTTTTCTTTGCAAATTTACAACAACAATGATTCTGGATGATTCCCGAGTATCAGTCCTTAAGACACTTAACTCTGTGTAATTTTAAATTACATGATTATAAAAAGGAAAACTAGATGTTAAACATGTGCTGAAGCACATTTGACTTGCCATGATAGAATAGAAAGAGAAAAAGGCAGGGAAGATGAAGAAAGGAAATAAAAGTGGGGATGAAATAGTATTCACAAGATGTGATATATATATATTTTTTTATTTAAAAGGATTTTTTCTTTTTTTAATACAGTGGCACTAGAAGCAACACGAGGGCTATTGCCAACGGATCTCGTAATTTTGAACCTCAGTCAAGTGACGAGGATGACATCCGAGCTGCCCCCCCCTCTCCTAACTTCCACATCATGCTAATGGGAGGACTTTGGGCCAAGAGAGATTTAACATGCATCAGCCCTGGCTACATGGTGGGTCTTTAGTGGCCATTTTTAATGTGAAAGAAAAGAAGAAAGAGATAGTGAGATGAAAGTGACATTTCTTCTGCGATGACTCCAACTATAACAATATACACATATATTAACTATATACACATATATTAACTATATAATTGAAAAGGATTTTTCTATTTTTGTAAAAAAATATTGGTTTTTATTTGAGGACACTTCTCCAATGGACTTGAAGAGTTGGTAAGATGGATTAATTTTATTTATACTGAAGAATTGAAACAGGTTTTTAAAGTCTTTTACGAAAGGGATTAGTTTAGTTTAGTTTTTATTAACGTCGCACTAGAAGCAACACGAGGGCTATTGGCGACGGACCTCGTAATTTTGAACCACGGTCAAGTGACGAGGACGACACCTGAGCTGGCACCCCCTCTCCTAACATCCACACCACGCCAACGGGAGGACTTTGGGCCCCGAACAGATTTAACGTGCATCAGCCCCAGCTACACGGCGGGTCTTTGGTGGCCAAGGATCGAACCCGCGACTGAACGAAAACCGCCAGCCGCTATCCACGACCTTGACCACTAGGCTACCGCGGCCCCATTTACGAAAGGGAAGTTGTTACTCTTCTGGTTGGTTGGTTGGTGTGGAGGTTTTATCAGTGGGAGCTAAATTATTGTTAATTCTGGCAGTTTTATTCTTTCTTTCCAATACTTGGGGGGGGGGGAGGGGATTTGAAATTCAATGGATTTTCTGATCAACCTGAATAATTAGTAGTATGGTTATTTCCCCAGCTGCAACATTTGGGGGGGGGAGCCTATTTTGCAATTTAATGCCAGTTCTTGTGTCATGGTTACCAGCAAATTTCATTTCAAACACTCATATTCTTTTGTACAAAATCTTGAATGGTGTAAGAAGCTTTATAAGGCATAATTCAATTGACTAATCATCCCAATTAGTCCTCACAAGAAAATAAATGTGAATGGTGTGTTAATCGAAATTCGCCTAAATATTGTATTCACATGTTTTAAATCTAAATTGGACAGTTTGAGAAAGATTATTGGAATTGGTTTATTAATTTTCAGCAAGAAAATACAGAACTTTTTAAATTCAAAAAGAAAATCCATAAGCACATAAGATGAAATTATACAAACGATTTTATTATAGATATAATCTGAAGTATGCTTACAGCTAATAAAAACTTCAATTTCTAAATACTATTTGCTTGCACATAATTTTCATTTAATTTATTGACAATATAATAGCCTAACTGCATAATCATTATGAATAACAATGAAAATAAAGGAATAATAATATTGTTTAAAACACAGTTGAAACATCCATTTTTAATTAACTAAAATAAGTACAGAATTAAATCATTTCATAAAATAAAAGATGTGAAGATTATTTAAGTACAGTTTTTTTTAAAAAAAAGTGGATAAGTTTATACACATATAAACTCCTCCAAAATTTTTTTATTTATCTTAAAAAACTCTGAATTATGATCCTCTGTCAGAGGTGTTCAACCTGGGTTCCCTAGAACTTTGACAATGTTTCTGCAAGAGATGACTATTTGCTTAATCAAAATACCAAAATTTTAGTAAAATTTTAATTTTTATAAAAGTTCGAATTCTTAAAGGCAGTCTGCTTGTAAAAATAAATATAAATAAATATTTTACAGATAAAATAAAATCTTAAATTTTGTAAAACTCACAATATGAACACATTAATAAAATTGCATTAAGTCACATATTAATCTCCATTCTTTGGCTCAGATGAAGAATTGCCCACTTATTTCACTATTTTCAAGGCATAAAGTAAAATTGATGCCACTCTTTTAAAATAGAAATTTTGGGCAGATTGCATTTAGAAAGATAATATTGAATACTGTCCTAATTTGCATGATTTTAGTGGAGAATAACGCTTATCTTGATAAAAATTAGTTTGGTCTAACATTCATCAGACCTGCAAAAACATTCCTTGAACACTGTTTCTCGAATTCTTGAATTTTCCTGTTTAAAAAGAATTATCTTGGAGCCAAAATCCTGTGATACAGGCTATGATACCCCTGAATTTCCAGAAAGAGAATATTTTGAAATTGCCAAAAGAGCTGTGAAACATCTTATGTCATATGTTTCAACCTATGTATATGAAAAATCCTTCTCTTTGTAGGATGCAACAAAAACAAAATACAGAAACAGATTGGATGCTGAAGATGACATTAGCCTGAAAATTTCAACAATTATTTCAGACATAAAAATACTTAACAATAAAAAACAATCACAGCAAAAGTCAATAAAAAAATTCTTTTATGAATTTGTTATAATTTAAAATATTGTTGCTTTTGTTTATTATTCATAGAATATATTTAGGGGGGGGGGAAACATTCACTACCTAATTTTAATAAGATGCTTGTATTGTGATAAAATAAAGATGCAATAATAATTTTCTAAATTTGAGTAGGATAAAGTTTTGATACCCTATTTTTTCTGCTCTATGAGGAAGAGGTTTCTTCAAGAAAATGGTAAACTCAAAGGGTTCCCCTAAATTTAAAATGTTGAATACCCCTGCTCTATGTAATTGAATTTTCCAATCATATTTTAAACACTGCTTAAAAAAGTTACCTTGCAAACTCTCCTGTTCTACCATGTTAAATCCATGGAACAGGTAAATCTCCTGTTCAGTAACTATATTTATTTGCTGGTCCACAGCTGGTTTTTGTTCCTAAGAAGAAAGTTTTTATTACAATGACAGATAAATCAATATTTTTTATAAAGATATATGTTTTTGAATTTAGCATTTTGCTTCATTTGATCTATGAATAAATGAATCAAATAATTACAAAACTGTTTTAAAGATATGTTTATATAAGTCTAGAAAACAATGCAATATTAAAGAAATACAGGAAGGAGAATAACATTATGATTTATCTTAAGATCAGAACTTCCATAAAAGGGATTACCCAAATGGAGGTATTTTTCAAGAACAAACAAATTTGACTTCAATGACTTTTTAGAAAACTAAAATTAGCATTTGTTAAAAATATAACTTTACACAAATCAAGAAAAACTATAATCTGTAGCTTTCACATAAGAAATTTCATCTACCAATTACTAAGGAAATAAATGCATTAAATAATCTCAATCAAAAATTAACAGATTATTTTATCTCAATCATTAACACCAACTTTTCGAGATAAAACCTTTTCTTAACATTATTAGTGTTTAATTTTTGTAATAAAATTATTTATATATATAATTTTTGAAAAATAAGAAGCCACCAACATTTTCTTCTTTCTTTACCAATTAATAAGATATTCAACTGAAAAATAAGTCAAACTAGTCAAATAAATAACTAAGCATAAACTTTATTTTAATTATTTTATTAGTACTCGACTCCCTACTTAATTAAGCACTTATAATAAATACATGATGGAAATTAAATGTTTTCAATGAGCTAAAAATGCCTTTTGAGAATTATCAAATTTTCTGAGTTTCCTTAAACTAACTTTGCATATTTTACAGAAATTTAAAGATTTGTTTAAACATAAAATATACAAAAGGATTAGCTTAAGAGTAAAAAATATTATCATCTTGATTAAAAACACAAATTCTTCATCTAATAATAATTTTTAAATTTTGTAAATCTAAGATTATAAAACATTTAACAGAATTTCAATCAAAAGAAATTTCTACATTTTTTTTAAAGCTACAACAAGAAGCTATCAAACCAATTTCATATCTATTTAACTATAATACACAGCTAACTGACAAATGAAAATATAGACATACAAACATATTTTTAATTTGCATTACTTCCCAAAGGAATCATATATCTCAAATTTTAACTATCATTCCTTTAATTGTGGATAAGACTTTCTCCAATACATATGATTCAAAATAACCAATACCTCAAACCACTACAATAAATAAAAAAAAAAAAAAAAAAAAAAGGACACATCATAAACGGAAAGATACACAACAAATAAGTTTTTTTTTTCTCAATTCCTTTAATTTCTTCTGTTTCAAATTATAAATATAATTCCAAAGTAGAAGGATGTAGAATAATAATATGCAAATACTATAATAAATCAATGAATTTGGTCGATTCAAAAAATTGCTTAAAAATTAATCAAACTTGATTTTATTAAGACATATTTGTACTAGTACCAAATGTCAAAAATATATCTAAAAACATTGCACGGAGTTGTAAAGTTACAAAAATACTGAAACATACATTATAAAGTAAAAGATGTAATTATTTCTCTCTGGACATATTTATAATCAAACAATCAATACTTCCAACCATGTGTCAAAAGAAGGTTAAAACATCACAAGAAAACCTTTTAAAATTTGAACACAATATATTTACACAAGGTTTTGCATAACTTTTCACTAACCGTTTTTGATAAAAAGATACAACTGATCTAATTTTATAGATAGAATGGTACTCAGTATATACTGAAATAAGTTGCATAGAAACTGATATTATTGAGGACAGTTACTACTATTCTACTTGAGAATTTCATTGAATTGAGAGTTTCAGAAGAAGTGATACCCCTTTTCTGGTTAACAATGGAAGTATTTAATGGGTAGCAACTTGGACCTCAAATATAAAAATATCTGTTCCTATCTATTGAGACATATATAATTACCGAGGGTATGCAAATTTTTAATAAAATATCTTCTCATGAATTGTAACAACTAATTCTGAAATAAAGTTACATGGGATTAAATAAATTTTTCTGCAGGTGTACCCATATTACTGATTTAATTTGCAAAAATAATATAGAATGTATTTATATAAGTGATTTTTTTTACTCTGTTTTAGAAATTTCCAAAATAGAAAATTTTAAATACAATTTCAAAGTTGGGATAGGAAGATTTTTTTAAAAATTATAATCTTCAGACTAAATTTGCATGAGAGCTTTGGGCTTGTGCACACTGCAATTTTATGTCAGCTAGAGAGCATTACCTACAAGTTTTGGATTTAAAAAAACACATCCCAGTGATCAAGTAAATTAAAATAACACGATATCAGTATTTCTATTAAAAGTATACTAACATAATAGCAAGTAGGTATATATGAAAATAACTAGCTCATTTTCCTCCAAAATCTAAATTAATACCTAATAAATGTAAAGCAACAAAAGTTAAAGTTGAATTTATTGAAGATATTAATAAAATTTTTCTCCTCATATTTTGAGTGCTCAAATGCTTTATAAGATCCAACCCAAATGCTTTGATTATGAAATTCATACTGAACTGAAAATATACAGTAAATGTGTAAAATCCTGTAGAAATGAAAGTTGTCACGATTCCAGTCAAATTTACTCTAATAATTTCCAACCTAATAATTACTTGGCAACATTTTTCTGGTTTGGCAAAAATGGTTGATAGGATTTCATACATGTACCAAGTTTTTGTCAAAAAATTTAATCTAGCATTTCAAAACTATAAAGAGCTCCTGAAATTTTTTGTACCTGAAAATGATTTTGCTTTACCTTACATTATAAACATAACTACAGCAAAAATAATTAAAAAAAAGTAACTATTTTTATTATGTGGTATGGTGACTGTATAATTTTTTTTTTTTAACTAACTGTGTATTTTTGAATATCTTCTGAAAGAATAAGAAAGACAACAAATAATTATGCTGATAAGTTTGACAATAACTCAAGTCAATTTTAACACCCAATATGTTTATCACACATCATTATTTAAAAATCAAACAAAAAATAAATAAATACAAGAAATGTTTCAATCAAATGAATTAGTTTTATTTTACTTTAGTAATGTATATGTAAAAAAATTATCAAAAGTAAAAACATAATTTTTCTAATTATCTTTCAATTTTACAATTTTTACACCATTTTATGCTTAATTTCCAAGATAACATTATCTTTAAATGACTCAAAACACCACTATTCAGTTATAAATATATATGTGTGTAGGGTGAAAAGACAACTAAACTTTTATTAACATGAAATATTTAGTAACAAATTTACAGATATATAGAAGAAATACAAGAAAAAATAGTAGAAAATTTTGGAACTGTACTGGATAATATCACATATAAAACAAAGTTTTCTTTTCCCAAGTTGTCCAAAGGATTATTTTATTTGTGAAAAAAAAGTTTATAATTTCTGTAATTACAATCCCAAAAAATACAGTGTTATTAAGGCATGTGCTTGCAAACTGTAAGATATTTTTAATACACAGAATGAAAAACAGAGTCACATCAGCTTATGAAAAATGAGTTAAGGAAGATTTTAATTATGCAAAGGAATTTGCTGGAGATTCACATTTTACTTACGAATCTAAGTTTAATTTGTATGAATGTGATGTTTGACACTATAAGACAAATAATGTTAAGTATTAAATTCTCGACACAAACACAAATACAAAATCATAGAAATAACAAGTGTACATGATACATAGTGCATATGTTCAAATGGTGTAAATAATTTATTTTTCATTGAAAAGATTAAAAATAAAATAACCTATTTAAATATTCTAAGGTAGAAGTATTCAGACACTGATAAAAAATGGGCAATTGTTGTACAGTTAACGGTAATGATGCTAAGCACAGCTCTTAAAACTGTTAAAGATTTGTTGACAGAATGAATAAAACACACACAAAAACACTTAAAAATTTCTGTAGTTAAGTTCACAAAATCTCTTTTTCTAGATGACAAATTTAAAATTAAAGAATATAATTTATGAAAAGTCAATTACGGTTATTTAAGCTAAAGCAATAGCTATCTAGAGAGAGAGAGAGAGAGAGAGAGAGATGAAGAACAAAAAATGACTCAAGTCATATAAGGCAATATACTTTCTTATTTTACCAAAACTTTCTTACACAGAAAAACATATCACCAGCCTTTTATAGTAATAAAAGAGCATCACACTAAATTTTAAATTGCATAAATATTAAATCTGAAAGCTAAATTTGAAAAACTTTTGTAAGATCTATGTTTCTTTCATCTTTCTATTCGTTTTAATGTAGAGACATAAATAAGTTGTAAAAATATTTAAGGATGAAAAAAATTTAGAATAGTGTCAATTTTTTTAAAATTAGATCACCGCATGCAACAGCACTGATAAAGTGGTTATCAGCATAATTAAGTAGAAGGCAAAGCTCGATTTGCAATTTTCTGATCATTAATACAAGTCTGCATTTTGCAAAACATATACGCAGAGATCTAGGATTTTTTGGTGTCATTACATCTAGATTTCAGCTTATAATAGTTGTACAAACTTGAAGTCTAGAATATTCCTGAAAAGTATTTAAACCAAATTTCATCACCTAGATTCTCAACTAAACAACTCAAATTTTTTAAAAGAAGTACAAGTTAATCTTCAAAAACATGTTTTTATCACAGACTACTATGAATCGGTATCAAGTCAATTATTTTTAAGTCAAACTGAAAAATAAATGCAAGATTTTTAAAATTGATGAATCAAAAGTAAACTTAAAACTTTTTTACATTCAAAAACTGGGAGTGATATTCAAATAAATTCAATTCCAAAACAGTTTTTAAATGGACCTCAATTGATACTCAACCTGATATTTAGAATCTTTTAATTGGAGTTGACTTCGTTATTGAAATTTTTTTGAAACAAAAAATTAATTTCATGGCTACTACATTTTGGATAGAAAATTTAATAAAAAACAGATATCACTAGTCCACAATTTTGTGATGTTTAGCTCATAGTTGTTTTTATTAATGTTGCACTAGAAGTAACACGAGAGCAATTCGCAACTGACTTTGCAATTTTGAACCTTAGACAAGTGATGAGGATGACACCCGAGCTGGTACCTCCAGCTCCAAACTTCCACTGTATGCCAATGGGACAACTTTGAGCCTCAACAGGTTTACATGCATCAGCCCTGGTTACACGACAGATCTTTAGTGGCATCAGAGCTCGAACCCACGACTTGACAAAAACTATTGGCTGCAAGCCTACGACCATGACCATTAGGCTACTACAGCCACATGTGATGTACAAAGAAAGTTATAAATAGATACAATTTATAACACTAGGACCAAGATAATTTGATAATGTTAACTAAATAATAACTAGCTGAACTACAAAAATATATTGTGTGTTCCCATAATATACATGTCCAAATATATATTTTATTTAAGTATTTGACTTATTAATAAACATTTTTTTAAATAATACTAGTTGGCAATGAATTTTTCTATGTCTCAATCATACCTAATAATTCTGGCCTTTTTTAATTATTCAACTGTATGTTTTAAAATGATTGATGTTGAATTTCTTTAAACTTTTTAAGTGATAAAAATATTTGTCATTGAACTTCAAACATTACAAGCACTTAAAAAGTACAAAAGATTTTGCAATTTTAAAATTTGTAAACATATCTTTGAATGTATTTCACAAATTTCATTGCTTCCAATGTTTTTTGGACATTCCATCTTGTTATAAGATATCTTTTTTCACACAAAAAAATTGTCATTTCCTAAAAACTTAAATTTATCAGATAAGTTAATAATTAATGACATTTAAACCATTTGAAAAAATATTCATATACTAAGTTTAAAGGAAAAAGTATAATGTGAGTGGCTATCACTGTGTGTATGATTTGTATTAATAAATGCATCTAACATAAGACGAAAAAATGTTAGAAAACACTACATTATATATCCTGATTTCCAATGTAATTTTCCTTCATTGATTGAAAACATATTCTTTCAGTAGCTCTTGGAGTTTAAGATATATTTTGTGCCCTCTTCAGCACTTTATAATAAAATTAATTCATGTTTAATAAGAAATGCTATACTTTTCCGGAGTTCTTTAAATTACAGTCTAATCTGACTTGTGCATAAATACAGCATTGCGAGATGTAAATATAACTCCATAACTACAACCTTTATTTTTATTTTCCCCACTAATAATATAACTGTTAACAACATGCGAGATACATTAAACTTCTTTTCATTCCTACAAATATGAACAAAACATTTGTTAAATGGAATTTCAAAAGTGAAAAAGTTTTTCATCTAAGGAAGATGAATAAAATGCGAAATAAGAGAAATATTTTAAAACTGACATAATATTTGTTGATATTAAAATTTCTTTCAATTCTAGAAAGCAATCAAAATTATACTTTTTGAAATATTTCTAAAATTGTTGCGGTCCCTTCTTAATTACAAAGCTAAATAATTTTAGCATAATATCAGCCATATTTGCTTAACATTAATATCTGAATTTATCAACATTCAATTAAAAAATTTATTGACTTTGTTGCTCTAGATTACACATAAAACAATCATTCAACAAATAATTTAAAGCTTTGTTCACAATGCATTTCATTAGACTAATTTTAAGCACATCACGAATTTTCATTCAGCTATTTATCAATAAAATTTTTGATTTAAAATAAATGACCCAGCAAAATTTTGGGAACCATAAATTTAAACTGTTATAAAAATTTTTTAAAGGAATTTTTAATTTTTAAAATATATTGTTTGTATCATAATATTAAAAATCAACCAATAATAAATAATATTACAAAATATAAATATAATATAACTTTTACATATATTCACAAATAATGGTTTTAAAAAGGTTAATTTGGATGAGTAGTAAATAACTTATTTGACTGAAAAAAAAATAAACATTAAATGCAGTCATTTCCGAAATTGAGGGTATAATTATATTCTTGTAGGTAGAAAAAATGATAAATATGCTTATTGACTTTTTCCATTGAAAAATTTTCTAGAATAAACACATCGAAGCAATTACACAAACTATTAACACATGAGAACAACAAAAGAACCTAGAAAGTACATCTATCTATGGACTTAACATTGTAGAAAAAGGTTTTTGCCTTTCGGTTTCTAATATTTTATTTTGCTCTTGGTCAATTTAAATTCAAATTCTACTGATTCAAATGTTGCTTCACTATCTTTAATTTTTAATTCTATGCATCAGTATCTCTTAAAATGAGGTTATTGTATGCAAGTTAGATTACTATATTTACCTCTAAGAAGTTGCTTTTCCATAAAAGAATTATAAAAATGATTAGTAATCATCTCATCTTTCATAAAAATTGAAGTTTGATAAGACATCTGAACACTAATAAGCGATTTTTATGAAAATGTGTATATTTTTCTGTGTTTTGATATCAAATGCTAACAATTTGCATATTGCCAATATTTATCAATAATGAGCATCATCATTTTTTTTTCTGCATGAACCATCATATTTGTTAAATTTCTCAGTAATTGAATTTAAACTTATTTCAGTAAAGGATTAAGCTTGAAGAATTTCAAATAACTTTCCTTTTGTACAAATTAGTAATATTATTACACGTATTACAATCAATGAGCAGAAAACAATAAATTTGCAAAACTTACAATCTCATAATAGCAAATTTTTTACTAAATCTTTGAAGTCTGCTTTTCATTTACTTTTAAAATTCAACTATATATTAATTTTTAAATGTATTTTAGGAAAAAACCGTAAAAAAATTATACTGATTCTAAAAGAATCGAAAAATTCAATGCCTTTTCTATTGAAAAAGTTTTGTTCAGGTTACCTCCTTTCTGAATTTAATTTATTTTTTATTAACATTATTGATAAATTAATGGTAAATTATTTATTCTCTAATGAAGCATAAAATTTTGCACTTAAAATCTTTTAAAACTTTATGTTTAGAAGGAGATTAAGAAACTTCTCATTACATTAAAAAATATTTTTCATAGTGTGCAACATTTTAAAAAAAATATATAGATATTACTGAAAAGAATAAAATAAATCCAAAAATACATGAAGTTTCAAAACACATGGTATCGATTAATTTTAAAAAAATGTATTAAAGCATTTTTTGTAACATCAAGGTAAAATTGAAATATTCTTTAAAGCTACAGAGTAATTTCTTATAGAAACTTTGATGCAACAACTGATGAATATGATTAAAATAATTAAATATGTAACAATAAATTTTAAGGAATATTAAAAGTCAAATAACTCAGAACATGATTACCTGGAAACATTTATCGAAATAGATACAGCACGCTTTCAGCGACCTCTGAACATAAGAACCAGTGGAATTGAATCACATATTATACCATTAGAATTATTTCTGTATACTTGTGTGGAAGAAATCTGCAGTCTGAATGGCTCTTTGCAAGTTTTCAAGTAAGGTACAGTAATGGGTAGCATTCACTGTTGCATGTCTGGGTAGATAGTCGATGAGAAGAATGCCCCATCAGTCCCAGAATACTATGCATATAAATTTTCTTATGTATTTAACTTACCTAACTTTGGTCCTACTTGAAGACTCACTGTGAGACTTATTGTTTTGGTGAGAAAGTTGATGAGCACAGTATTCTGGGAACAACACAGGGGGGCATTACATTCATCTTGTACTTACCCAAGGGCACATAAGTGAATGTAGACCATTACTGTACCACACTGGAGATTAGGTGGTAGATTTCTTCAACATGGGTATAGAGAAATAGGTCTCATTGTATGATACATGCTACAATTCTGGTGGTTTTTATATGGAGAAATAGTTAAAAGAGTACTATATCTGTTTCAATAAATGTTTCTAGGTAATTATGTTTTGTGTTTCTTTACAATGTCAGGAAAACATACTTCCAGGACAAATCAAATAATAGTTAAAATTTATTTAAGTGCTAGATAAGGGAATTTGAGACATATTATAATAAGCAGCAAGTTTATTCAGTTTCTTCAAAATAAGCATTTCAAATTTTGCAAACAACAGTTATTAATGATTCAGGATTATTTTTTTTTAAAAAAAGTGTTATCCTTATCAGAATAATTTAATGTTATCCAGCAAAATAATTTTGTAACATTTCAAAAGATCTAAATTCTACAGAAAATAACAATTTTATTTAGAATAGAAAATGGACTTTATTCAACGGAAAATGGAATCTTATTGATAGCTCTTTCAAAAATAAATATTTTTCTTGTAATAAATAGCACCTTTTACTTATATTTAGTTGTGGATTTATTAAACTCATGACAGATACTTTATTAGAGAAAAGTTATTCAATTGTCACAACTCAGAATTTATATAACATTTTTTAAAAAATTCAGGTGACTTATTAAATAAAAGAATAAAATTATCACCTATAGTGTGTGTGCATGTATGTACGTGTGTGTATATATATAATTCAGTAAGGAAGCCATGGGGCCCAGACCACCTCCCTTTACAAAGAGAAAGTATTTCTGTGACCGATTGTTTTTGTGAGATATCAATCAACAAAGGCTCGATTCCTTTAAAAGTACTCTTCTATTTTAATAAATATCAAAGTTATTTAATTTTCAAACAGTTTCTTAGAAGATACTGTATACTATGATAATTTCAATCAGTAAAAATCTAACACTGCTTCAACAGAGAAAAATTTTGCATATGTGCCACCAAGACCGCAATGGCTAGATGATAGCAGCCTGTGCTGTTTCAGTTGAGTCATCAGTTCAAATCCTGGTTCCATTCAAGACCCATTCATTATGCAATGGAGTTGCTGAAATATATTAAGGCTTAAAGTTATTGGGGTGCGAAACTTCAGACAATGGGATCCATCTCAGGTTATTCCACTGAGGGTCGAAATTGAAAGATTCATTGCCAGTAGAGTCCTAGTGTTACCTCTAAATATAACTAAGACAAAATAATTTTTCTGGGAAACCTAAATTTTTCATCTGAAAGTGTTCAACATAAATTACTTTTTTAAATTCTTAACCACAAATAAGAATTGTTTGTTGAAAATATAAATAACAGTATATTTGAAGTTTCAGATCAAATGGCTTAACACATAATTATGGTGTTTTTCATAATTCTTTTAATATACTTTTGTAAAAAAGGCTGACTGTTTATTTTTAAGGTAAATAATAATCATGTATTAATGTATAGAAACTTGCAAAATTGAAAGAACATTTTTGTAATGAAGAACTGTGTTTTGATAATGGAAAAACATAATTCTAAATATAAAATGTTTATGAACTCTTATAAATATATCTTAAAATATTGACCCTTTATCATTATTCCAAAATAAAATAAGATTTTGACTTAAAAAAAAACACTGCACACAGATGAAATCATGAAACTGATAAAATTGGTTACCTTAAAATTGAGGATACAACTAAAGACGTCTTAAGGCATCAGCCAACTGGGCCCAGGCCTCGTCTTTGAGGGGGCCTCGTCTCGTTCTCTTCTCAGCCTCAATAAGATTATGATCAAAATAATTTTAACTGTCAAATGTTATTCCCAGGCATGACTGGTTGAAGACAGTTACTTTGATATTCACGTTTGCTGAGAATCAGGGAAAATATTAATTTTATTTCTAAAGGGAGATATGTCCAAATTATAACGATAAAAATGCTGCTGTGGGAAGGACAGTCACAGACACTGCTTCTAGTGGCCTTTTATTTATTTGCACACATGAGTTAAGGATCACTCAGGAATGGACAAGAGCCCCCAACAGAAGTGACACAAAAACATTCCCTATTTTATGACAGGTGACAAGGCTCTTAAAAAGAGGGATGAAATGACCCTGAAGGAAATCACACTTTTTAGAAGAAATAAATGGCCTACAGTTCTGAATTGGCAATTCCTTCCTTTAAATTTAATTTCTTTGCAGCAGCAAAAGGTAATTACGTTTTTATTTTTGAATTTTATTTCTTTGAGATTTAAGATAATATATAAATTTTTATATCGCATTAAAAAAAGGTACAATAATATGTAATTGCATTTGCTTTTTTTACAGAAAGAGTTATAAATATAATATCCAGCCTTAAAAAATTCTGTTCTGGTTCTTTTGTAAATTTTCTCTCTCTCCCATCTGAACAACATGAAATAATTCTTAACTGCTTATAAAATTATATATAAATATTTCAATGGACTCTTTAGCATATTTTTATATTGATTAATAAGCATAAAAGCATGCTTCCTCCATTTTGAATGCATTATGATCTTACAAAGAATTTTCGATGTGTATTGTAATTCAGAGAAATATTTTTATTTGCTTCTAAATATGGAAAGTGTTATTTTACTCGTTTAAAAATTCAAATGACTGCCCTATTATTATTGAATCCCAAATAAAAAAAAGGACATATATAAAACAAATAAATTACATTACTACAAATTGTGGTAATGTAATATAAATGTAGAAAAACAGTCATATAACAGGAATCCTAGGGTATGATTTGATTATAAGATAAAGAAATGCTGTACAATAATTTAATTTTTAAGATTATACATCAAAAATGGAAATATTCTCATCCAACACAGTACAAAATAACAGATTTAGTGTATAAGACCCATCACTAGAAATTTTCTATTTGCGTGTGAATGTTTAATCAGATTTTCCTGAAAAAATTGAAATTAATTATATGTACTTTAATTTTAGTTCTTATACTTCAAAACTTATAAATGTATTTATACTTTATCATTTATTAATACTTTATTACTTACTGATACTTTATCACATATTAGTATAAAATAATTTAATGAAAATTACTTATACATGAATACAGTTCTCCTAATTAATAATTTATGTCATAATGTTCTTTAATTTTTGGAATCTATGACTTCCTTTTTATCATAGTTCTTGGTTTCGTTTGATAAACACAATAACAAGGATATATATATTTTGTATAGTTACAAAAAAAATATATTTTTCTGAGAATTTTTAAGAGATTCCAAATATTATGTAAGACAATACAATATAGAAACGGGTAAGCCTTTTATAGATATTTTTTCAGCATGTCATTTCTATTAAAGTGGTTTACTCAATATTTTCTTAGATATGATTTTAAATTCGCAATTTAAAAAAAATAAATATTTAAGGAAATCTAATAATTAATTATATGCGATAAAACTAATATACAATTATATTAGTATATAGTACACATGTATACCTGCATTATAATGATGATTTGAAATATATTTTGTACATTAATAATAATAATGAAATAATCATAAGATGAAGATAGGAAAATTGTATACAAGAAGCAATCCCTTAATTGAAGCTTTGTTCTTTCTATCCATGAAAAAGTTAAAAATTATTTAAAAAATTCAGGATTGCAAGCCCGACTTCAAGAAAAAAATAAATACGCTATGTAAGTACCACGTGTAGGACATTCTTTGAATTTAATTGGCTTTCAAGCAGAAGAATGTAACTATAATGTGACAATTTACTTTGATTTCGTCCAAAATCTTTATAATTTTTTCACATCGTGAACTCATCGTTGGAATATACCAAAATTAAATTTGAACTGTGATAGAAATAAAAATCTACTGAAAAACCTATCAAAAACACGTTGGTCAGCACGCGCAGATGCCATTAAAGCTTTAAGCTCCTGATATTCAGAAATTGTCATGAGCTTGGATTGCTTAATTAATTATGAATTACAGGCAGCGGATACTCGACTTTCTGCTGACAAATTAAAAATTAAGATGATGAATGAATTACAAACTGCTTTTTTAACTTTCCTTTGGAAGGACATTTTGATACGTATTTAAAAAGTAAATATATTTCTCCAGAGTAAAAATATGGGTTTGTTGAAAGGAGTAAAATTATTAAAACCGTTAATGATATACATAAAAGCCAAAAGAGATTCTTTTGACTATTATGAATTAAAAGCCAAGAAAATATCCTTTATAAAGGAATATCAAAGTGTTCACAAGCGTGTAAGACAATGCATTGTTAGAGTAATTTTCCTTGAAGAAAATAGAGACACCAACACAACGTTTGTAAACAGCCACAGCCAGAAATTCAAAATAGAAACCTTTTTACCAATAATTGATTCTCTAATTTGCAATATACTAACATTTGGTAAAAAATATGAGGAACTTTGTGAAATGTTTGGATTTTTTGAAAATATTTCTAATTTTGATGAGACAGAAATTAAAATAGCAGGCGAGAAAGTATCAAAATATTACCATAAAGACATTAATGGAGAGAAACTTAACTTGGAATATCAACGTTTCAAGTCGTAAATGATCATTGACGGTGAAAAGCTGAAGAAAAAGCAAAAAGAAGAAATGGAAAAATGAAAGATTAATATAAAATATAATTCTACAAATGCGGATGAAGATGAAGAACAGTTGTAAGAGGGGGGGGGGAACTGGAATTGGAATCAACACAATCTATTCATACATGTGTAATGAAAAAGACTATTCATGGTGTTTCCCAATATTGAAATAATAATGAGAATTTTTTTTTATAAATGATGATTACTAAAGCGAGTGGTGAGCGTTCATTTTCAAAACTCAAACTGGTCAAAAATGGATCGAGAAATCGTATGACTCAATCACGTTTGAATAATTTAAGCTTGATGAGTATTGAAAATGACATATTATTAACAATTGATTTTGAAGATCTCATTAATGATTTTGCACATTTAAAATGAAGGAAACGATTACTCACATAAAACCTCATTTTACAAAGGATTGCTTTTATTGAACTGTTCACGTATATACATCAAATTAGATTATAGGGTTGCAGGTGGGGCCTATTTTTCCCTAAGGGACCAGGGCCTCAAGAAATCTTAAGACGTCCCTGGATACAACTTTAAAATTGTTTTTCAAGATAATCAGTAATCTAAATAAGTGTCATCTGATGTATATATAATGTCATTACAATACATTAAAGGTCTTTCCGGTTTAAAATTAAGAGTTGCTTCAATACTCATTAGTGAAAAATGAATATTATTAAGAATACAACAGTTGAGAGAACTCATTTCAAATGAAAGTAAAATTTTATGACAAATGGCTAGCAAAACTAGACGAAGTTCAAACTGTAATTTAAAAAATTTAAAACTAATGGTACAAAAGAAAATAAACTTGAGAGAGGCCATAAGGGAATTTTGAATTAATTTGCAGAGAAGAATTTTATGTCTAGTTAGATTGACCTTAAAATGAGTGCTCCAAAAATTATGTCAACAGCTTATGGTAAGCCTGTTTCAGCTAAAATTGTTCAAAGAGTCCTCCCACAAATATGTTTCAATGGTAGGAAAGCTCAGCAGAAGTAATCTATTAGTAAAGTAAATAGAGGCATAAAACAAAAATTTACAAAGGAATACATGTCAAGGCAGAAGAATTTTTTATGAAAAAGACAAATACTGCATTCCGTTCAAAGAATATAATTCCATTCATGAAGTATGGAGGTGGATCAACAGTAGTTTGAAGGTGTATGACAGCCTATGGAAAATTGAAAAATTTGTATTGAGAGAGGGAATAATAAACAAAATGTATTTCATTAGTTTTCTAAAAGAGATTTTAAAGTGAGAGTTAAATAATTGGATTGGGGATCCAATTAAGCATTCCAGCAAGATTATGTCCAAAGCACATGACATACATCAGAAAAGAGTGTATATTATTATATAACTGTCCATGTCACACAGCTGATAAGAGCTTCATAACCTCCTGGCTTTTATATGATAAAAAATATATTGTCCTATCAAAAGAGGATAGTATTGAAACATGACAACAAATAAGGGAAATTTAAAAATTACATACATGAGGAATGGTATGTTTTAGTTGTTCTTTTAAAACAACAAAAATCTTGTAGATACAAATGTTATGCTATTTGGAAGCAATTATTAAAGTAAAAGCTTATGTTACAAGCTATTTTTTTTTTAAATATATTTTATGTAAGAATGTAATTGCATGCAAACTTCAACTTTGAAAAATCCAGGTTTAGCTCATTTTCTTTCTCATTTCATAAAACTATGGTATTTTTCTTTTATTATATTCTAACTTCATATATCATTAATGAATACCTTAATACATTTTTATAAAAATTTGTGAATACTATTTATTTCATTTTGTTCCTAATGAAACATAATTTATTACTTCAAACTAAATTTCTTAGCAATTCTCTTTCACACAAAAGGATTTAAAGAAACTATTACTTGAATTAATAATTTTTGACAGACAGACAAAAAGAAAAAAAAAAAGCCAATATTTTTGTTCAATAAAAAGTATAGACTCATTAATAGAAGACTGAATTTACTTCATCAAGATTTTGCTAATTGATTTATATTTTGATAGTTGATTACTGTATTATATAAGAAATTCAATATTGTTTTTCATTTTAAGAAATTTACGAGGATGACATTTTGTATAATGGAGTAATCTGTTATTAGTGTGAATTGATAATTTTGCTACATCCAGAATATTTCTACAAACATAAGATTTCAATTTATCAAATTTATACTTCACAATTTCTTGAAAACAACATATCATGGTACCACTATGCAATTACACAGAAAACAAAAATTATTTCATAAATTCTTGAAAAAAGTTGTATATTTGCAAAAAAAAAAAAAAAAAAAAAAAAAAAAAACATATGCAAAAAGTTGTATACAAAACAAGCATACACGATGTATACATTTCAAAATTTCTAATAGTATTACATGCATAGCAAAAAGAAAGAATAGTCGAGGAAGGAAACTTCAAAACAGGATACCTGATAAAATTAAATTTCAAAGCGAAGAATTTTTAAATGCAATTTAAATGAGTTTATTGCACACAATTATAATGAAAAACATACATTGAGTGATTATGTTTTGAATAAATATAGTCACTACTGTATTTCATATAAATTTAAATCACAATATTGATAAGTCAACAAGAATAAGGTTACATATTACCTTATTCAATATCTGATTTCTATACAAAATTAAGAACACATATTAAAAAAATGAAAAATATGTTCTAAATTAAGAAAAAAAAAAAAAAAAAAAAAGGATTGAAACTTAAAGTTATAAAATAATCAGAAATATAGAAAAAAATAATTTCAACAGAGAGAGATAAGCAAAAAAAAAAAAAAAAAAGTTATAAAAGATATAACAAATTACAATTGTTAATTATTAGGGCCATATTTAGGGAATAAGCAGCAAGTTTATTGCTCTATCGAACATGTGATATAATCTTAGTTTTACATTAATTTTTATTTTTAAATTACTATGACATCACTTGTAATACCGAACTTGTGGATATACTAGGTAATTTTTTGCAAGTGTTCTCTCTAGTGAGTACACAGTATTAAATCTTTCTTGTTTTGTGGGACAGAGCATTTTAGATGTGCTTACATTCTGATTTTTGGGAAATTCTTGACTCTTATTCATTTCAGTCATATGGCATTAACTATTACGTTATTATATTAAAACGTAAAAAAAGACTCTATAATTCAAAAGACACACACAAAAGACATATGTTTGGGAGTGTACATATGTTTAAATGATGCATACATCCTAATTTGTATTTTTAACAAGTAATTTATGAAGAAATAATTTTTAATCATAAAGGTTACAAACTATATACAATTATTTTTTAAATTGAAAGTACAATTACAATACAAAATAAAATATCCTAGTTAAATAATGATCCTAAAGAAAGAAAAAAAATAACTGAATAGTAATGCAATAAATACATATGTATATTAATTTTATCATTAATATACTTAAATGATATAAAAATGAAAAATAAAACTCTCCCATATCTTTTATTTTGAATATATATTTCAAAAGTCTGATTTTATTTAATGTGTAAAAGGATAGCAAAATAAAAACACATTATTATCCAACAGAACAGAATATATCTTAAAGAATAAAAAATAATTTTTAACATGACCAAATTTAAAACAGAAAGTACTCCAAATGGGATAAAAACCTAGATAAAGTCATGAGAAATAACATACGCTAATATTTTAAATTAAAATATTACAAATATGAGCAATAAAATTCAACTTCTTGGGTAATTTTTAATTTGAACAAGCGAACAACAGAAAGTACTGATTGATATTTAAAAATTTTGAAACAGATATATAATCTATATTGTCTATTTATCACATTCATTCTACAAACAAATGTTTTTTGGTAAACGATGTTTAATTTTTACCATTAAAGAAACATCAATGACAAATTAGATACATATCATATTTTTGACATGTTTAATATTTTGATGGACCAAGAAACTGACGGGGCAAGATTTGTTTCAATAAATTACATTTCATACTTATTACATATTAAATTATGAGTTGCATAATAGATAAAACAGTGCAAAAGCTAAGGTAATGATCGATCAACAGCTTTTAGCAACTGAAGTTCCCCGTAAAAAATTAACGAAGTCTTTTTTAAAACACTTAATCGTGAGTGTTACGTGTTGGATCTAAACATATGTCATAACACACAATATTGAAAGTAATTTTTTTATTTACAATTTCATTAAGTGACATTGGGTTAATTATAAAACAGAGAATAGTTAAGAAAATATTTTGTTATTGAAACACATAAATACACTGGAGTATTCTTAAAAAAATTTAATGCATTCCACTACACACGCAAATAAGAATTGTTACACAACTTAACAATAGATCAAAATGTCAACAAACCTTTTGAAAAGAAATCTTGAAAATTGTCGTCACAGTTCAGCCTTTCAAATATTACAGCACTTATACTCTTGAATGTAAAAATTACATTTAATTGAGTTGTCTACTTATTCACTTCAATTGAAGCTAATGCTAAATTTACATTCGCTAGACAACACGATCGTGAAAGGTTTGTTTTGATTCTCATAAACCGATCACGTGACTCTTAGTCAATCATTAGTGTATTGACCAATAACAAACATATCCTGCGATGAGTACCGCCTTTGCAGTCTCTTAGGTAGAGGAAAATTGCGCAATCGTACAGTACGAGTGTTATTATTTAATTGATTTCACTCACCTTTCTTTTAACACTTTGGATGATAACTTTACAGAATGATTTTTTATAGCTAAATCTAAATTTTCCACACGACAGTGCAGTGAGATCACGAATGGCGCTTTTCTTAATCAAGTTTTTTCTCTTCGGAGAAATTAGTTTACAAAAAAAAAAAAAAAATCGAGGTCACCTTGCAAAAGCAATGACTGCCATCTGTTGAGGGAAACAGAAAATGGTATTGTAATGACATCTGGTGACCGAAAACTGAAGTAGTGAACAAAAGAATAGGTTGTTCTTGAGTAACGCTTTATCCCGAAGAACGTACAGGGCAATATTCATCCTTTACATCTTATTTGCATAATTTGAGGTGCGAGTAATTATTTCGTGTATTCTTGTTCTCCTTTTTTTCTTTATTTACGATTTGCTTCTTAAATTAGACACTTCCCACAATTCTGCAAATGAACCCATCAACTTTTTAAAGTTAGTGTAAAATCTTCAAAAAATTATGATTTTGATGTGTTGTGACGTCAGGCCTAAAACCAACATTTGGAAGTACATTCTATGTGGTCTGATTAGATATTTAGGCCTAACGAATTATCATGCAAATCGTTAAATTTCGAAACCGTGGATGTCTGCATATCACTGCTAAGGTTTGATGTTTCTCAGAAAGCAAGAAATAGACTTAATAATTGTAAAAATAGTAATGTGATATCTTAAATATTGTTTTAAAACATGTTGTATTAACATTGTCAACAAAAAATGTTGTAGGCTTAGTTCATATTCAATGAATGAAAGCAATACCGGTCGCGGGTCATGAGTGGAGTTACTGTCCGAAGAAAGTTCGGACGGGACAAAGAGTAATCCAGTGTACCGACTGGACCTGCGTGTCCACTTCGTATACAAACACACGTGGACTGCACGTGTTGTTTCGAAATCGGAACATGTGTAGAACGTTTCGAGTTTTTTGATTTTGCTTACATGATACATTTTCGAATTACTATTACCTCACATTTTTTTCTTAAAATGAGATATTTAAAGGAATAAATAATTTTAAATCAATAAAATTTCACCAAATTTTCTATACAGTTATAATTGCGAGTATTTTTCAAACTTTTAATATGGCTTAAGACATTTTGATTCTTGTATGTTTTGAGAAGTTGAACTTAATTTCGTACATATAATCGCCGAATAATTTTGTTTGAGTGAAAAAAAAAAAAAACATCCGATAATATGACAAATTTTTGTAAATATAAAATGTATAATTTAAAAAAAAATAACTATTAATGTATTTTTGAAATTTTTTTTCAGTGATATTTGATGGAAGAAATGAATAAATTTTACTCATCTTGAATGCCAAGGTATAAATTATAGCCAATTTAGTAGAATTTAATATGAAATGAAATTAAACTGTGCAATATCGTAATTTGCCCAAAAATTTTTAATTGTAACATTTAAATATATTCATATTTAGAAAATAGAAATTGTATTAAAAAGAAATTCTTTCATAACAAGTAAGCAGTAGATATTTTGTAAAATCATGAGTTGCTTGTAGAGTAGAAGAATCATTGCATGCAGCAACATATATATATATTTATAAGAAAATGCTTCTATACTTGATAAATTGCCATTTATTACCTCCAAGTATTTTTGCCTCTAACTATTTAATTCCTTGCAAATATTGTGCATTAATACAGTATGTAATTAGAAATAGCATTTTTAGTGTGAGTTTTCTTTATTCATGAGTGTTGGAAGTGTTTTAACAGACTTGCACATATTGCTTTTATGAATATTGTGTAGTTTAAAAAAAAATGTTAGAAGACCAACAAATCAATTTATAACACATATTTTTTAATTGCTCGTGTATAAAGAACTAATTATTGATATATGTTGTTTATCACAAAATTAGTTGAATAATGGTAAGTAACATTAATTTGAAGATCTTTTCCTTCAGTTAATGTGTTAGAGTGATGCTTAAGAAATCAATTATTAAAAGCAAAACTGTTTAAATGTTTTCTGTGGATATTACAAATAAAATTGTTCAAGTTAAAGCAGTTTTATTCAGGTATCTTAAGATATGCAATATTAAATGAGAGTAAATGTTGAACAGTGTTATTAGCTCTAATTTTTATACACATACATTTACTATTAATTTCATCAAATATAAATGAAGAAATGTTTTTTCTTCATATAATAGTTGTGTGTTTAGTGAATGCCATGGTTGATTGTGTAGTTTATTTTTATCCAATTTTTTTTATGAATTATGCTTATGGGAGAAGTAAATAATAGTGTGTGAACATTGTAAATAACACCTTTCTAATGTTATTTGAATAAATTGTTTAATGTTTTTTTCGTAGTATGTGTATCTGTTTGGAATGTAATTTTATTTCATTCCTATTTTATTCAATAAAAGTAGTTTGTTATTGAGCAAGACTTGAAGCTAGCAATATTTTATTTCCTTCATTTTGTAATATTTGAGGATAAAAGAATATTTTCTACAGGATTTGAAATTTTTATAAATTATTTTATTTGTGGAATAACTTATTTGAAAATTTTGATGGTTCTGTCATATCTCCCCTTTATTCAAAATGTTATATATAGTTATAGCATGAAAAAAATAATAAAACAGTGATTTGAACTTCTGATTTTTGAGATTGGAATTATAGCTTATCTTTTAACATTAAACTGCTTATTGTAACAATTCAATTTGGTATTGAAAACCAGGCATTTCCTTCTGCAAATAGGCAACATTTGTACAAGTGAATTACCTTACTGGAATTTTGTTTTCTGTTATAATTTATTTTGAAAAAATTATATATTTTTAGAACTAAATTAATGTTCATGTGTTTAAAATGTAAGTTTGCAATTGGTTGAGTGGACAGTATTTTGACTCAATTTCGAAATTATGAATAGGTTTTATGTTAATCTTGTATATTAGTATTGAAGAATTGTAAAATTGTTATTTTATATGTGTAATAGTTATTTAAAAAAATTTGTGGGAAATTTATGCTTTAAATTTTTGGACTGTAAATAAAGGAAACCATGTATCACTGTAAAATAAGTTTATTTTATAGTATGTTTTTTTTCCTTTCCCATTTATCAAAATTTTTATATAGACATCTGGCCTGGAAATAAATGTTTCATTTTTAAAAATATTATATTATACTTTTGCTTCATATGCTTTTGTAGCTAAAGAATGTTTTATTTTTATGTTAATGTGAAAAGTATTGCATTTACTTATGCTATGGTTATTTATTTCTTAAGAAGGGGTTCATTAGTAAACGCTTAGAATGATCCTCGTGGAACACTTGGAAAATCTCAGTTTTTTAAACATTACTATTGGATAATTGATAGAATAAATTATTTAACTAAAATCAATCTCTTACGTTGGTACTTATAATATAATACAATACCATTGGGCAGTAAGTGTGATTTATCTGCGAATAAAATGTTTTTTTTTTACTACAAATAAAATTTACTTTTTTTTTTAAATGTTTAATAGACATTCAGAATGTTTCAATAAATGTATAAATTTTAAAGTAAGGAAATATGTACTAAAGGAGATGTAAATATTTTTTGTTATATATGAACTGCACAGATGGCTAAAAAATATCAATTGAAACTGATTTTTATCTTATATGCTTCCTTTAAGTGTGCAGATACGGTACTTTAAGGTTTTGCAATGTGTTTTTTGTGAAGCTAAGTGGAACAAAAATTATAATACTTGTGTTTATATGTTTCATTATTTCACTCTGTTTGTGACTGGGAAATTGAATATATTTGATCCCAATTTATTTATAAGAGGAGAAAGTTAATCAAGATGTCTTAAAAATTAATTTAGTTGGAAAAGGAAAATGTAAAAATTAAAGAACTTAAAAACAATTTTAAGAACTTAAAGTAATGTGTTGAGTTAGCAACAAAATTGGTAGTTATGTTGAAGTCTTCAGAAGTATTTGTAAAGTTCTGATTTGTTCTAGTAATTGAGATAGTTAGTTCATTAATTATATTTAAATTTTTTTGCCTTCAGGAAGGAAAACTAAGTTACGTAATGTTTGATTTGGTCAAATTTTGCTGGGTCTTCTTTCCTGCATTTCTTTTGAATCTATTTATCCCATCCATTTGTGCCAAGATACTAAATATTCTGTCCTGCATTCTTTTTTTAGCAGTGCATTTTATGTAGTGGCTAAAATTTTAACCTTGGAAAGTATTAAGCTATAAATAAAGAAAAAAAAATTCTTTTAAAACTTTACTGTAAGATCCCTCTTTGTATCACAATTTATGAATTACTCAAATGAGATATCTTCAGCCCTCCCCCCCCTTTTTTTTTGGTGGAGTAAGTTCACGACATGTATAAGAACACAGTGTAGTTAATGCTTAATTCAATGGATAATTTTTTTTCTGTTTGGCATCTTACATTAAAATTTTTATACAATCATGCATAGATTTAATAAAATTTATTTAAAAATTCAATTGAAATTGGGATTATTTAAAAATGCAAATTAACTTTAATCAAATTTGTCTATAAGTTTGAGTCAAAATTATTTTAATATTGTAATAAAAGCACTTGGAAATATTATGTTCTGTTAACCATGTGACTATTATTTTGTTCTGTCATTTAAAGTCAACATTTTTATCTCCTTCCCCCCAATTATCTAGCAGTGGATCTTCATTTTTTTTTTTTTTTTTTTTTTTTAGTGCCCTTTTATTTTGACCTTATGTTTGATATCTTTCAAAATTTTGTTTAGTAAATCTTCAAAATATATTTTTTGAAAATGGTAGTTACAAGACATTTTTTGATATTTCAGAGATAGTGGTTCATATATTAAGAATGTAAAATTTTTTCTATAAATACATGTAATATCATTTTTGATTTCATTGGATTCATTAACTAAAGAATTTTCAGTCTTTTTTTTTCTTCTTTTTATTTAATCATAGGAAGGCCCATAAAATTCTGTGACTTCTCAGAAAATTAAAATTGTTTGGGTTGTGTTAAAAAATATAAACATAAGAAAATTTTCTTTTGTATGCGAAATATTTTAACATTATGTTAGAAAAAATGTGATAGTTATTTGGAATCATAAAAACAAATAATATAGAAGTTTCTGTATTACTCATCAGTGGTAAAAAAAATTTGATAGACTTTTTTTAGGTGTTACAAAATGAATTACTAACCTTGTAACATACCCCAATTGAATTTGATTGATATAAATTGAAAATAACTTTTTAAAAAGTTTTAATTTAGATATAAGTGTTAAAAAATTTAGGTAAAATAGGAGTTTAAGCAATAAAGTTTTTTTTTTTATTCTTGTAAACTGTTGATACCTTAAATTCTCAATAAAAATATTTTTATAATAAATTTTAAATCAGTTTATTGAATTATAATTAACTGTTGAATTTTGTTGTTTAATAAACTTAAGCAATATCGGCTTTTGAGGAAAATATTGAACTTATATCGTACGGAAGTAAGTTCTTCATTCTAATATGGCTTTGTAGAATGGCCCACAGTGCTATTACTTTAATTATTCTGTGTACCATTGTTCCATTAAATTTATGATCAAATAATTTAATGCAGAAAATGAATTAGTTTTCCAACTTTTATGCGTGAAATATTTTAATATTACAAAAAATAATTTTTTAAAAGAAATTTCTTGTTTTAACTGCATTCAAGTTAAAGTACTGTGTTTTTGTGACACATCTTTTTGAGTTTTTTAAGTGATTTGCTTATTTTTTTAGTTTTGGAGTGAATCATGACTTTGTCATCTTTACGAGCAAAGGGGGGGCAGTTAACACACACATTTTCTTGAAATGGTATTTTAAGGGAAAAGATTTTAATATTCCTTAACTTGAGTCCTATGATTTACAGATTTTGTTTTTTAGTAAATTGCATATGTTGATTGTAGAAATTTAATATTAATTTCTAAATAAAATGGAGTTATTAAATGCAAATTGGATAATTCTTTTATCTATAAATTCAGTAATTAATGCTTCTATTTTAATTATTATGCTACTGTATCAAACTTATAAAAAGGCTATATTTAGCAAAATGTTGTATTTAAATTCAAAATTTATTTTCTCATTTTAATTTTTGTATTTTGTTACTGATGTATTATGGCATCAAGAAACTGATGAATAACTTATATTTCATGTATTTGTGTTAGTTTTATTGGGAATAAAATATAGTGTGTAAAACAGATTTTGTGAGAGAGGCATATCTTGCATATAGACTGATATAAAACGTGGGAGACCTATAACAATCCCTTAGGAAATGTCTGTCGCATTTGCTGAGCATATATGGAAATGTACTCAAGGCAAGATAAATTCTCTTCGCTGTTCTCAAAAGCTATAGTAGCTAAAAAGGAGTGGGGGGAATCTTCACTTATTATACCTGAACCCTGTGATCATATTTTTAACTGTGTACTATTGCCTGGTACATTATTAAATTTATCATCAAATTCTGATTCTGCAATGAAATTGATTGCTTCTATATAAGTCCTTCAATAAAAGAACTGCAAATATTTATGTTGAATAATTCATAATTGTGTCCATAACCTAGATCTTTTAAAAGAGAAATGCTTGCCATTTAGGAATCGGTGCACAAAAATAAAAATTCCTTTTCCCTGGAACAATTTTCCTGGTTCAGAAGGCAAGAAAAAATTTGCTCAGTGTTTTTCTCAGAAAAGTAACTTGTATGTTGTAAAGATATTCTTATAGGTTATCAAATGCATAAAGACTATATTAAGGACAGTGGACATTGACAATTGCAAATTATGCTGGAGCTTAGAAAGGCAGTATTACATTTGAAGGAGGAAAACATTATGTCAAATCTTAATTTTTGTTCTTTATTTCATTAATGGTGACATATAAGGATTTCGAGATTATTTTGTTAGTACACAGTAGTTTGTTACATGGTTCAGCAACATTAAATCTGCTGGTATCACTGTTTACTGCAGATACATTCTCACTAGCATATCTTCAGTAGAAATTCACCTTTTTCATTCCTCTTCAAATACAATATTAGTTATGATTGGTATGCTATCATATTTGTTAGTTGTTACTTGTAATAATCATCGATTCAATAAAAGTTCATATAATTTGTATTGATATCACGAATTTAATATATATATATATATATATTTATTTGTGCTTAAAGGCATTAAATTTTTATGTTAAAAAGTGTTACCTGCATAGTTACCATATTTTTTTTGTTTTTGTTTTTGTTTTAATGAAAATTTTATGTTCTGTTTTTAGTGACTATTTTATATTTTAAAAATGATTGCTATTAAATAACCAAAGTGTGAGCTTGATATGAATAGAATTTTTTTCTACCTAGATATTTTTAAGTAATTACTACAGAGATACAGAAAATAAAAAAGAACAATGGATGATTGATTGATTAATGAGGGATATAAGGAAACAAAGGCTATTATCTCTATCGGGAAAAAAAAATTATTTTAGATTAATAAATATCAAAGCATTTCATAGTGGATGATTGTTTTCAAATGTAATGTGTTTGAAATCTACATATTGAAACAAACAGGTACACATTTAAATAACAATTTAAAAGCTGGTAGTTCCATTTACCTTCTCAAATATAATAAAATAACAGAAGTATTAGGTCAGATTTTATATTAAATTTATACGTATAATAAGTACTTGTAGTTTTTTGTTTTAATTTGTATTTTATATATTTGCAGAAATTTTTTAAAGATATTATATGTTTGTATAATAGTACTTTTGTATGTATATATACACACACAAAACATAGTTTTCTTTTGTAATGTAATAGAAATTCAAATTTACACATTAGAAAGCTTAATTTGGTTATGTGATTTTTTTTTTCTAAAATTGATTAATATTCCCCCCAATGGTATTTAAAAATTTTATTGTGCCCTTAATAAACAAAAGTGGCTAATCCATGATGTGTAGTTGTGTATGTTGTTAATAAGGACTTTTTCTTAAAGATTAAATTTTTTATTAGTGAAATTTTTTTTTTTTTGATGCATAAAAGAAAAATAAGCATTCTATTTTTGATAACATCAAAATGAACTCTTACCTAAATCATAATTTTATCTAAATAATGGTTCAAAAAGTTAATTTACTGGTGACTAAAAATTAAACTTGGAGGCTTGTATTTTTTGAAGTAATTTGTCTTAAAAGAAAAAAAAATTAAAACTATATTTTATTAACCTTTTTAAAGAATAAATTTTAACCAAATATTAAAGTAGCATTTCTTGACACCAAATTTTAAAAATAGAAGTTAATACTAATTGAAAAATTGTCTTGAAAACTAAAACTGATATTATAATTCTTGAAATTTCGATTTATTTAATTACATTTTCAATATTTAGTGGTGGATTTTAGGCATAGCAATGTGCAGTATTCAGGAAAAGGCCATGCCTCCTGTTATCCGTAGTAGAATATTCGATGAAGAAAACTTGCGCTTCATACTTTCCATTACAGCGCATGGCCGTGTAGCCTAGTGGTCATGGTTTCGAATTCGTGGCCAGCGGTTTTCGTTCAGTCGTGGGTTGGATCCTTGGCCGCTGAAGACCTGCTGTGTAGCTGGGGCTGATGCACGTTAAATCTGTCAGTACCCAAAGTCCTGGTGTGGTGTGGAAGTTAGGAGAGGGAAAGGCCAGCTTAGGTGTCGTCCTCATCACTTGACTGAGGTTCAAAATTACGAGGTCCGTCACCAATAGCCCTTGTGTTGCTTCTAGTGCAACGTTAATAAAAACTAAACTAAGCTAAATTTCATTACAGTGCTCTCTAGCAGCTCAACACTTCTTCTCTGCCTGTGTATTGTATGTTGGAAATTCTTTGTTTAGATGCTTTATATTGTCCCTCAAATTTTTGCTCTTGAATTTTCGAAACACCTTGCATAATAATTTTTCTAAAGCATTTTAAACTGTGGATGAAATAAAAATAATCATAAGTGTAGAAGATGGAGCTAAATCAATCAGTGATATTCAAGCAGTTAGCCATATCTAAATGTGCAGTTTCTAACATTTAAATCTTGATGGAGCTATGTCGAGTTAAAAAAAGAGAATTTAGAAAAAACTGTTTTAAAAGGGTTCATCAGAATATAAATATGTATACAAGTTATTATTTATGTAATTAATAATTTATTAATAAATTGTGTGTTGTTGCAATGTTTGTTTTTGTGAACTTCATTTTGGGTCAGTTCGCTATAAATGGGTTTCGATTGCATTTGGCATAAGAATGAACTAATTTTTTGTAATAATTGGGATAAATTTTTATCTATTTTTCTATCAGTGCTTTCTCAATCTTTTGCATTTTATGTGACATGATTTTTAAATTTTTCTCATTGAAATATGCTCATAAATGTTCAAAAATGTTTAGGTCTAATAACTGAGAGAGATGTTTAACAGGGGCAATTATAAAGTAACCACTGTCTCTAATATTTAACACTTTGTGCTTTAGATTATTGTCTTGTGAAAAAAAAAAAGCAATCTATTCTCAATTTTCTTTCAGAATTTGTAAATACTTATTTTGATTTATTATTCCATCAGTGATTTAGAGTTTACCTGATCCAGTACTTGACATGGATCCTGAAACAATGATTGATCCATTGGTGTATTTAAGAGCAGGTTATTTTCTTTATACTCTTCATCTGTCCTCCTCCAAATATATGTGTATCTATCAGAATGAAAAATATTGAAATTACTTTCATTCATAAATGAAACTGTCTTCCCAAATGAAAAAAAGTTATTTTTTATATTTTGTAAAATTTTAATTTTTTCAAATGATAGATCATGCTTACTAAAGCCCCCTCCCCTCCCTCCAGAAATTCATTCATTCATTCATTCAGAGTACTTTCTCTCAGATTTAATTCTTATGGTTTCTGGGTTAGCTTTTTTTTGAAAATGCTTTTCTACTTCCACAGTTAGTTTTGGAGCATTTAGTTTCCGATTTTCATTATTGTACACACCAGCACTTTTTAATTTCTGGTTTTTTTTTTCCTTTTCCATTTTCTTGGTTTTGAATTATTTTTGATAGTATTTCATGCTATAAGTTGCTTCATTAAATTATTTTATGTAATGTAATTTTACTATTTTTGCAATATTTTGAACTGTCAGTACATGTATAAAGTGATTTCTTAAACTCACAAATTTTCTACCTAGAGTAGTTTGTTTTTTCATTCATAATTATAAAAATGGAGTTAAGCAAAAATAGAGCATAATACAGATAAATCTCAATATTTACAACATATCTCAAGTTCACTTTCAATTAGAACAGCATTTCCTGGCCTTTTGGTAAGTGTGACCCAATTCTGAATCATAATCTTCATTGTCTTCCCACCCTCTCATTCAGTAATGCATTAGGCCAACTGTAAAATCTGTCTGTTTGTGAAGTGAAAGAATATAATACATTTTTCATACATTAAATAATATTTATTGTGCATTATAATTTCTGTCATTACTAAGGATTGGTCTATTAACATTCCAGATGGGTACTTGGTGAGTTAAGTTAGAAAAATTTGCTTAATCAAATCGTCGTATACTTATCTCTGTTTGCTCAGAACGAAAACAAACCCATTTTGCACTGGATGATAACTGGTGATGGAAAATGGATTATTTTCGTTTACATTGTAAGGAAAAGAACAGGCATACAGCATGGACTATTTGTCCTTTCCACCTCTAAATTGAGATTGAGCCTGAATAAGAGAACGCTGTGCTTATGTTGGGATGTCTAAGATCCAATTATTTCAAGCTTTTGAAACCTTACAAAAAGTTCAATTTGGAGAGATACTGTCAGCAAATGGATGATTTATACAAAGCACTAAAAGAAAAGAGGCGGGTGATATTCAATATCAAGCAAATTATGTTGCATCATAATGCCAAACCACAAGCTGCTTTAGTGATTTGTTAAAAAAATCACAGAGCTAGGCTGGAAATTTCTGTCATATCCACCAAATTCCTCAGACCTAGAATCATCTAATTTTCATTTGTTTATCTCCCTGCAAAAAATTTTTTTGAAAGGAAAAAAAAATTCAAAACTGCAGCATATGTAAACCTAGCACTACTTGAGTTCTATGCTTCTAAATACAAAGCATTTTTCAAAAATAGTATTTACAAGTTACCATCACGTTGGCAAGAGTTCATAAGTAATGACAGAAAATATATTGTACAATAAATGTTATTAAATGTTTGAAAAATGTATTATTTTCTTTCACTTCACAAACGGACAGAACTCTCTGGTAGACCTAAAATTTTGATGTTAAAGCTGTACTTTGACAGTAATCAATGTCCATTATTTTGAACATTCTCATGGGTTTGCAAGAAGTTCTAATTTGTTTGAAACATTTTAGAACATCCGTGCGACTTTGATCCAAACATGTATAAATGCATCTTGTTCTATCCCAGCCAATCTCGCTGTAGTCGATCCTTCTACCTCTATTGAATCTGTCGTTAATATGTGTGCTGTAATTTGCGTGTTAACCTTTGTCACAATTATTAAGTATTCATGACCATAGATTTATACATGATAAATTTTTATGGGAGAAAAAGCAAGCATTAAATGATAGTGAAGCATTAATAAATGTATAAATGAGTGTTTCCAAAGATAAAATCAGGATAATATTCTCATGAATACTTAAATTTTAGTTAACCAGTACTGAAGTAAATGAAGAAAGGCCTCTGTGTGTCATTTGCTCAAAAATTTCAGCCGCAGACAACTTGAAACTTAATAAGTGACATTTGAAAATGCTTCTTAGTGAGTACATTACCAAACCATGAGAATTCATCAAAGTAAAATCATGAGATAAGCAAATCTTTGTCTGTGAATGAAAAAGCCTTTTATAAACCCTTGCTTTTTTGTACATTTTCATATTAAAATAGTCAGATGTAAAAAGTCTTGCTCCACTAGTGAAGATCTTATAGTTTTTTGTTGAAAATGTTTACAAATGTGTTAAAACTTAGAAGGGTGCAAGATCAACTCTTCAGAAAGTTTTGTTTGTGAGCAATGAAAATCATTTAGCCTTGCTGGCAAAGCATTTTAGAAAGTATTTTCTTTCTGATAACAACTTGGTATCAAGTTATGAGTGGTGGTTAGGGATCCATTTCAAAATATTCCTGAAGGTCCCTCATCTGCTGAAGAAGAAATATTCAAAGATTTCACGGCAAATGTTGAAATGAAAGGACAATTAAGTTATAAATCACTTTTTGAATTTTGGGCAGGAGTGAAGGATGAATTTTCTACTCTGAAAACTAAAGCATTTCATGTATTATTACAATTATCAATATCCTCCCTTTGTGATACCAGATTTTCTGCAACGAAAGAGTGAAGACAAAATTTAGATATGGGCTAAATATAAAAAAAAAACTCAGTGTCTCAAGGGAATCAATAATTATTAAACTTTTCTTTTTAATGTAATATTGATAAATTAATTATTATATACATTATGCAATACCAATACAATTCTATTTATAAGTTATATCAGTGTAAATGTGTATTTTATTTTTTTATAGTATGTCAGGGTATGTTTTGCTTTTCTTCCAGAAAACTTAATCTTAATATTTTGTTTCTAATATGGCCCCCATTTAGTGTTATTTTGCCCTCCTAGAGGACATGCCCCACATGTTAAGAATCACTGAATTAGAGATTAGTTTTCGCTCCTTATATTATTTGAAATTTTGTTAAGCAATGAGTTTTACTTTTATTGAGAGAACTTTTATTTTACATAAATCTCATAGTATAAATTGCTACTTAATCAAAATGTTTTACTTTTTATTAAATTTTTTTTTCTTCTTATATTAAAACATAAATTATAAAACCTTTAAAAAAAACAATTGTCGGTTTTATTTTATGCTATTGTACAATGAATATTGTAATTTCTTGTTTGTAGACTGAGGTAATCTGATATACTTTGAATAGATTTTGATTTTTCTATAAGAATAATGAGACACTTGGATTTTTTTTTAAGCTTTTAAATTTTATTTCTTAGGTAATTTAAAAACCAAAAACCTAATTGTGAAAGCAATCTCCTTCAAAGCATTCTGGAATTGTTTGCTCAATTGAGATATCTTGAGAGGGGCAAAATATCTTATTTCAAGGTAATTTATATAAAAACAAAAATGTGATGATCTTTTAGGAATGTTTGTTTGAATGAGCAGTTTTGATCTTTTATTTGTTGAATATTATGCAAAGTGCTGATTTTGATTTAAAGGATTTATTCTTAAATAAGAGGTGAATGGGGGATAAATATCTCTCCAAAAAATAAGCGAGACTAATTATATCATTTTTAAGATTGAGAAGGCAGGATATCCTGATAAAGGTATAATAATTTTTATTACATTTTTTGATAATCAAAGAAGAATTACTGTAAAGGTGACAAACCATAGAAAGTGGTAAAAATTTAATATTGTCCATTAAAATTATAATAAAAATATTGCTGTAGTTGAAAAGTGTAGAAAACTATTCCTGGGAGATTTTAACATCTTGATTAAATTGTTTTAAGATAGATTTTGTAGATCTAATTGATGGAACTGGCAGTTTTGGCATAAATATAGCAATCCCAACTTGTATTTAAAATATCATGACTTACTATTCGTCGTGTCCTCTAGCTTTATGTTGCTCATTCTGAGTTGTGAATTAGTATTTTTTCTATCAAAAGTTGAACAAAGGAGACTTTAATAAATTAAGTTCAACTGAGCCCCTAAGCCCTCCCATAATGGGATGTAGAAGTTAGGAGAGGGAGGTACACCACGTGTTATCTTTATCACGCATCTAACCAAGGATTTAAGAGGTCTGAATCCATAGTCCTCAAGTAGCCTTTAAGTACTGTATTAATTCAAACCAACAAATTCTTGGTTGTTTCTTCCTCTGGTGGTAGCGAATTTGTGGACAGTGTTGTTTCGGTTAAGTCATAGGTTTGATCCCTGAAACCACTTAAGACCCACCTGCTACCAGGGCTAATCCATGCTAAACCACACCATACCAACAGGAGGTGTGGAAGTTTGGAGAGGAAGATGTCAGTTCAGGTGTTGTCCTTGTTACTTTACTGAGGTTCAAAATTACAAAGTCTGTCACTAATAGCCTTCGTGTTGCTTCTAAGTGTGATGTTAATAAACAATCAGCCAATCAATTCTTCACCTCCTTACTTCCACTCCTTTAGTAACATGTTTAGCATTTTTGAATAAATGTATAGTATGAAGAAATAGAATGGTATGTCAATCTTGTGTTCTTTATAAATTTTGCTTAAAATTTTATCAATATTGTAAAATTTATTTTTCTTGTATAATAATGGAATAGTTTTCTATAGCTCAAGTATAGTCCTCATTATTTGACTTTGATTCAAAATTTTACAAACTTTATAACTAATCTGTATTTAAAGTGCTACATGAATTTAATTTTTTTAACAATTGTAAAATATCTAAAAAAAAAATTAACACTTGTATAAGTTTTCTAAACCGATATTGTAACTTTCAAATCTGAAAAAAATATGAAGTAACTAATGGTTATTAGAGTAATCACAATGATGCAACTGTAATAGATAGATCAATCATTTAAGACCCCTTTGTGATGAGATATCTTGAAACTAATTTTTTTGTTAGTTTAATGAAAAACACTTGAATGATTGAGATTGTATTTGAACTAAGATACTTACGAAATGATTAAGATTTTTTTAAAAAACTTAAATGTATAAGGAAAGAGAATGTTTATGTGTGTAATTTTTAAATTGCCCTATAGTCTACTTGAAGAAGTTGTTTCCCACATTTAATAATTACCCAATAGTGTAACCCTTTTCCTTTCTTCCCCCTTGTCTGAGTTACTTCCTGATTTCATATCAAATGCAGATGTGTTCAAGTTAATCTTATTTTGATAATAATATTTAAAAAAACAGTTTGTAAAATTAACTGTTAAAGTAAGCATTAATCATAGTAATAATAGTTTTATAAATTGTTTTTAAGACTTTTAATGGTTGAAGAAATAATTTTGTATGAATTTAGTGAAATTATTATGTAACAGTTTTAAATTGTACAATAAAATATTTAAATGATAAGTAAATTTTGCACTAAAATTCCTGTTGTGGTTTAATGATGTTTTGAAGTTCAAGTTGGAATATAATCCAAATAAATTATGTTTGTCACATTAAAATTAAAACTTATAAAAGTAATTACATATACTTTAAAGATGAGTGAGTTTTAAATAATCCAAAAGTATATAAGTATTTGTGTAAAAATACCAATGCCATTTTTCTGAATTTCTTTTATGATTTTAATTTTTCTCTTTCAGATTATTCTGAAAGTTTTGACTTAATATTTCTTAATTGTAAAAGTTATTTTTGGGGGAAATACTTTGTACTATACTGATCATTTTTCATTTACTGTTAGTTGTTACTTAAAAGTAGAAGTCTGAGTTTTTTTTAAAATCTAGATTTGTGTACTGTTTTAGCTTCAAATATAAGTCCATGAGTGTGTGTGCACACAATGTTTTTATAAGAATCGAAATTTAATTTCTTGGTTTATACTCGCTGGAGACAAGTATAATTTCATGAATTTTTTTTTTTTTTTGCCCCATTCAATTGCTAGCTTTGTAGAAACATTTGTATAAAGCAATGTGAGGAAGTTTTTCAGATCCTCTCCCTATTTCAGTTAATTATTTTTGTCAGTTTCACTTAAAAGATTGTATATTTTAACTCACAGACTTTCAAATGTACCGGCATATTTAAATTCCTCTTCATTTTTTGACAGTTGTAATTGATTAATATAATTGTTATTCTATAATTCTTGTGTTATACCGATATAAAATCATAGTATTCTTGTTTTGTATGTTTCTATTTTTACAATTTTTAAGAGCTTGCTGTTACTGGATTGAACTGCCTTATTTGTGAGATGTTCAAGTAAATAACACTATTAAGAATTTTGGATATTTTTAACTGAACAGAATTTTAATGCATTTGGAAACTTTAATAAGTAAATTCGAAATTCATTATACCTAAATGTCTTTAAGGCTTCTTTCCTGATCTCTTCAGCTCATTTGTGTGAAAATTTTTAAAGCCTTAAGATGTAGGGTTTAAAAAATTTCATAAATATTTGTGACTGGAAAAATATTTTAAATTTATAGTTTTTTTTATTACAATCATATCTTTACATATTGTATTTAATTTTTTAATATTTACATTCCTCCTCTCCTCCCAAATAAACTTACATGCAAGTTATTGGATGTAAATAATACTTATCAGTAAAATATATTTGTATTGAAGTTATATATTTCATGAAAACTATATGATATATATATTCCATTTTGGCATGATGGAGGAAATACCATTCAAAATAACAGCTGAAAAATTACGTATAAGATTGGTTATCTAAAAAGGATTGAAAAAACAAATCTCCCAAATATAGTGCAATTTCTTTTTTTAAGCTATGATTATCTGCACATATCTATTATAATTTTGAGGCAGCTGGAATGAGATCATGATGTCAATGAGTTATGAATTTGAGTATCAGTTCTATTGAAGCTCATTATTTATTACATACAAAAAATTAAGCTGCTTCATAATAAATTCAGTTGAACTATAAGAACCCTTGCATGATAAGATGTGAAAATTTAGAGATGGAATAATTCTGTCTTGATCATGGTTCAGAAATAGAAGTCTATCTCTAATAGCCCATATTATATGTATTATTCGATGTTTTTTAAATAAATTTAATCTGCTATTCATTTATGATTAATAAAATCGGGGTTATATATCAGTGCAAAAAGGGTTAATTAAATTGAACAATTTGATAATGGAATTCATTTTATAAAGAGTGCAAAAATATACTGTTTGTCAATAAATTTAATGGTTATTGTGAAGTAACTATGGCAGAGTTTCTTATTACTAAAAATTAACAATTTAATCCACAACCAACATAAAAACATTCTTTGTATATAGTCTGCAGATATATTCTTGTATCTAATGTAATTGCATATCCAAAAAATTTTTTTTTTAAAAAAAGTGTCTAATTTTCATTTATTATATAATCAAAATCACAACCTGTGCTATAATTATGATTAATTGTTTGTTAGCAGATTTGGAGTTTTTCTTATGTAATTTTATTTAAAAAAAAAAAGAAGAAAAAAAAAAAAGCAACTTTGAAAAAGTTGTATTTTGCAAGATATGGCTATAATTACATTCTTCTGCAATTAATGTTAATGATCTCTGTATAAGGAATAGGGGACAGGCTAAGTCCAGGAGGTCATTCTGGGACACAGTAAACCAATGATTAAGCCATAGTACTGATAGATTTTAGGTTTGAGTGTTAATTCTACTAAAAACTGTTATCCATTGTAATGTAGGCTGCTGTACAATAAATTGAATTAGTAATGTAATCGTGTAGTGTAATGTGTGTGAAAGTTTGGAGGAATGAATTAACTATAACTCGTGAGTCATTGGGTTGAAATAAATTTCTCTTAGGTAGGACAGCTGTGCTGCATTAGTGTAAGATTAATATATATATAATAAAAAAAAAAAAAAACTCAAGAGGTGGTTAGGTTCTGTAACAGAGTTCATACTGAATATAACAAAAGAAATGCTTATTCAATTCTTGCTGAAAGAAAAATCTCTGGTCCATTTAATTTAATCAGAAGAATTAAGCAAAGAAAAATATTTTTTTTTTATTGTATGAGATTTTATTTAAGGGAAAAAAAAAAAATGTTTAAATATTTTCTTTAATATTTGTCAAATGTTTATAAAATATTTTTAGCATAATTTGTGCTTTCATTTTAATTTATATATTTTTTTTTGTATTTAATAACTTAATTAAAATGTTAATTTAATGATACGGTTGTTTCTTTCGGAAAATTGTTATGATGTAATTCGTAGCAAAAAAATGCAATTATTTCAAATCAGTTGTATATTTTTTAACTTGCCATTTTCTGGAAGGGATGGCAGTTTTGATAGTCTTAGAGAGAGATGGGAAAACATCATTCAATTAAAAAAAAATTCTTTTAAAAATAGTTCCAAAGATTTGTTTATTGTTATTAAATAGCATTTCTGTTCAGTGGATATTTCAGAATGTTATAACTGGAATTTTTACTGTTTTGAATGTTGTGGTAACTATACATATATATGAATTGTTAAAATATTTATATATAGCTATGTCTAGTTTTAGATATAAAAATCATAAAACTTTTTCAAGATTTTGCTGTTATTATTTAAAAAACAAATTTTTTAAATGCGTAGTTTTTTAAGATGTCAAGATCAAAAGAAATTCTCTTGGTGAGATTCCTGATATTAAGTATGAATATTAAAATTAATTCTGGTACCTTAAAATGCGAAATTCTCAAATAAAAATTTAAATAGTCTTAGGTGTTCAGTGCACATTAAAATATTTTATCAATCCTTTATTTATTTATTTATTCCCTCCCTTTTGGGGGGGGCCTGTATGTGAATAACTAAAAATGGATAATTGTGTTATTTTACTTGTTGCTTGATTTGATTATTTTTAATGTTCAAAAGGATTTCACTGAATGGTGATAGTTATTCTTATATATTTGGCATATAACTCAATAAGAAAAGAATTTCAATAATTTTTATAGCTCGGAATATTATATTCCACTTATTAATTGTGACTAGTATTCATCAACAGTTTTAGATGTATTATTCTCAGCAAATATGTTAGAAAATTAAATTAATTTTTTAGTAAAATTGTAGTAAGAAGTGAAATAAATTGAAATCTACGAAATATATGCATGTAAACGTCTTTTCTATCATAATGTATTTGTGGAGGAGATAAAGTAAGAGAAAATGTGTGTATAAAATGAATTAAAGCATTTTTTAAAAACTTTGTTCGATCCAATCTGTTTTGACCTGGGGCTGTAGTAGCTTGGTTGGTAATGCAGAGCCCTAATGACAGTGGATTTACTCGTTCGAGTCCGGATTCCACCCAAGTGTGTGCATGAGTCTCGTGCAGAATAATAGATGCTGCTTCACATTAAAATCTTTTGAGTGGTAATCGGTATGTAATTTCTATTCGATATATGTGTTTCAAAGTCCTTGTGGGGTGTAATGAAGATATTTGGCTAGTGAGATAGTTATCGGCTCATGCATCTTCCTTGACGACTGATTTTGGCTCGCAATGCTAGGCTAAAAGTCCATTGTATACCGAACTAGAGGTAAGAAGTTAAACTCCCATCGTATCACAAAATTAATTTTTCTTCTGTAGTGATAGATTACTACCTCTTGACTCGACCATTAAGGGATTGGACGTAGGCATTTGCCTTTCGATCTAGATTAATTAATATTGCTCTATACTTTGAGCAGTATTGATTTTGTTAAGGTCATAGACTAGGAAGTTCCTTTTTTTTTTTTTTTTTTTTTTTTTTTAAATTAAGGTCAAAAGCGCCCGAGAAAATTTTTGACCCCCTTCCCTCCCTTAGAATGTTTTCTTACTGAGTGATGTATGTATAATTTTTCTTTGGTGATTCGGATTTTTATTTCACGATATATACGAACAGTCTCATTTTTAACTATTCTTTTAAGAGACTATTTAATAATCATTGCAAGGCCGCCTTTGATCATTGAGCAAATCACCCTGTCATTGATCTGAACTACCAAAGAAAAAAAAGTAAAAAGTATTGAATGCATTTTCATAAAATAATCCTGAATTATATGAAAACTGATTTTAACGATATATCTTAGACGGATTTCGTTAATTATAAATAACACTTTACTTTGTTCATCAAACATGCTATTCAGAGTATTATTTTGAGACGATGGGAGATAAATCTGGCTTGAACTGACAGTTTAAAAAAATTTTACTGTTAAACCGCCATTAACACTTAGCAAAGCAACTAATCTCTCTATTGAAAGATTCAAACTAGTGTAATCAATAAATTATTTTGGAGGGTAATGTTTTGAAAAAACGGTACATTTTTAAAAAAATAAAAAAAGGTGCGAGTATAATGAAATGAAAATTATGCATATTAATTTTTACAAACTCCTTTTTTGCAAAAGATTTAAGACTTGACTTACAGATTTAGGATCATAGTTCAAAAAGTACTTGTATTTAAAGACAAATAGCTTCATTAAATTTTTACCATTGGGTGCTGCCATCAATTAAATGGAGCCAAAACAAATTTGACGTTGATTCGATAGCTAGTTTGAATTTGGTAGTCATTTGCTGCCAAATCAAAATTTGATTGCTGCCACGTCGAGTTGTCATCGTCGATGATAAATGGATTTTTCATACGCTGGAGACCAAGCAAATATTAAAATGGGCTGCTTCCGGTGAATCTGCTCTAATGAAGGCGAGATTAATCTCATTAACCGAAACTTTAGGACGAATAATTTTTGATGGGCGAAAGGCGTCATGATCATGAATACGAGTAGCTTGAGATTTAGCAGCTGTCTACTGAGTCATGATGCTTACTAGAAATGAACCATTTTCGATGCAAAGAGTGTCATCTCTTGGATTTTCTAAGTACTTAATGATGGATCCTCGTATTTTTATACATGTATTGCTGAGCGCCTTTAAGAGGTACTATTTTCGAATCGACTATGGATGTATCGCCTACGGATCTGCCTGCAAAACTACCTTGCGGAAGCTTGACCCAGTCCACCATAATGCTCTGAGAATCTGCTGTGGTGCGTTTCGAACGTCACCTGTGCAGAGTCTCTATGTCCTCTGTAACCAGCTGCCTTTGGCTTCGCGGCGCCTGAAACTGTCACTCTATTATCATCTCAGAATGTCATCTCACCCATTGCAGAACATTACTATCAACCCGTCATTAATCAGACTGTACAGTGCTCGTCCTTCGTTTATCCGTCCTTTTTCTGAAAGGATGAAAGACATCATCGAGGAACTCAGCCTACATGACTTGGGTATTCAACAAAGAAATTTTATTAAATTTCCACCTTGGAATGTACCATGATTTACATTTCATAACTCTTTTGCTTTGTTTAGCAAATCCAACACATGTCCCATTGTTTTCCAGAGAATCTTTGCCTTCCATCGCTATCAGTATGAGGATTTTATTCCTATTTACACGGATGGATCGAAAGGAACTGGATGTGGCGCTCGCGAAACGGCAGCGCAGATTCGAACCCTGGTCCAAGGGATCCGAAGTCGACGGGCCTACCAATCAGGCCGAAAAGATATCCCCTCGGGCTGGTTGAGTAAGGCCTTTTAACTTCTAACGTTGAAGAGCGTCGCTGCATGGATACGTCGGCTGTGGTGTCGTTTCAAATGACATCAGGCACAGTTACCGGCTCGACTCTTCCTGCAGTGTCTACACTGCCGAAGCAGTCGCCATCTACTGTGCCCTGAAATTAGTCGAGACATCCAGTTCTCGAAAGTTCGTTGTAGATACTGACAGCAGGAGCGTCATGGAAACATTGGTTAATCTGAACAATCGCTGTCACCCTATTGTGATGGAGATTGCAGACATGGTTTGTTGTTTTTATAACAAGGGTTATATTATTAAATTCTGTTGGATACCTAGTCATGTAGGTATTTTAGGAAATGAACAAGCGGAATCGGCTGCACGATCGGCGACGATTCCTCTGCAGCTTGCAGTCCCATTTGAGGACATTCGACGTCATATTTCAATGCTTATTCATCAGTCATGGCAGGAATCGTGGAATCTACAAATTAACAACAAATTACACTCGGTGAAGCCGATCATCGGAGAATGGCCTGTTTTTCCAATGCGAAGAGCCGATGTCAGATTGACTCGCCTTCGCATTGGACATACTCGTTTTACTCACAAACATCTTTTGTTTGGAGAAGATGCTCCCGAATGTCCTTCCTGCCATGTCCCTTATTCTATTCATCACATTTTAATTGACTGTCCTGTGTTTGATCATCATCGCCGGACTTTTTTTTCATTCATCTATTTTAAATCTATCTGACTTGGTGGGGGGAAACCCGCACCATAATTTATTTGCCTTCTTACGTCATATTGGCCTTTTACACCACATTTGATTTTTAACTTTTTATCTTTTGTGTGTTATTTGTGTTTGTCTTGCGTTTTTAAGGCTGTTACTTTTTAAATAGATTTTAACAAGTGTTTGGCGCAGCATAGCCTACTTTGGCTCTTGCGCCATTAAAATCTACTATCACTCACTCAAGAGGTACTATTTCTTCATGCAAATGATAATAATAAAATAGAGATTATTTCATATAATTAAAAACTATCTTTATAGCAGTTAATCTAGTCTGTTGTGCCAGTAATTCTTTTTCCATATAACTGGCAATCTGCAGTCAAAATACTAATACTACAATAGGACAAATCTGTAGAATATATTTCAATGGTTTTTTTTTAATTTATATTCACATGCAGATATGAAGTTATTCTCCGGTATGTTTTAAATATTTAATTAATAAACTCATAATTGCTTTATGAATCTTCTTTTAAGATGTAAAGTTAGAGCATTCAAAAATTGTTATCCTAAAATAACATTCGGGTGATTCTGCTGAAATATAGAGAATGACCAGTTTCCTTTCACTCTTCTTTAACTGTATCCACTTACTCATTGTCGAATAGAAACAGTTAGAAAGACTCAAGCAAATTATGAATTTGACAGTTCAAACGAAGGAAACTAGATCTCTTTTAACCTAGGTTTTCTGATTACTGTTCATTTATTAAAGCTTAGAGCTCGTGGACGATTCAACTCCGCAAAGAGGTGATACGATGAGATGGGCACTTTTCGAAGGCTTGTTTTATAGGCGCTCGTAGATCACTGGAAAAAAAGAATGCCTCCTTTAATTTTTCCCCTGAAAACTGTTGAGGGAGGATTATCTTCTATAAAGCTGGACTCCCAGCCCCTCCTTTCATTTTTAAACACTGACCCAGAGGCACATTTCGGATACAGCCAAAACTCCACTATTCTTTTCTCAGGAATTAGTTAAGATGAAATAATTTTTCCTCTTATTGATGAAAAAAAATTTTAATATGAGGAGAAAAAAAAAAGTTCAATTTTTTTAAAGCTTAGAACATCTATAATAGTAAAACAATCCTGTAATATTTCAATTTCCATTAAAAATCTCTGGGAGTGCATATATCCCTTTGCACTCCCCCATCCCCAGTTATGCCTCTGATAGAGACAACTAATGTTATCTTGAAGCTAAAATTTTGTGAGATGATTATCTTTCTGAAATCTGACTTTCAATGTTTCATAAGTTGAAAGTTCTATCAATTTCTCCTGAATCTGTACCCCAGTTGACTGAATATTCACAAAATAGCTTCAAAATGCCCAGAAAAGTTGTTGACAGGAAACTTCTGATAACCTTTACATTCGCTCACGAACGAAGGGAATTTCGTTGTCCTTATACAGATACGACAACATTGGAAACTGGCTGAATTCGTTACGACCAAAATTCTATTCCACAAAGTGAGTTTGTTAAGGAAGACAGAAATAACAGATTTTATTGTGATCAAATTGAGCTCGTCGCCTTGAAGCTGTAAATTTCCATTGAATTTTAAGAATAAATCGGTATTGTAAGCAATATCGATCTCAAACTGTTGCAATTTGTCTCTCAGAGCTACATCTTTCTCTTCGTGAAACTCAAGCTCAGATTCGAAAGGATTCCTGAAGCTGTTGTAGCCTATTGTGGCTCTTGCGCCATTAAAATCCACAGTCGCTCTCTCCAGAAGCTGGACCCGTGTGGTGACCGGGGATGACAGAATAGTCTCACTGTAGCTCATGCATGTCGTAAAAGGCGACTAAAATGGGTACCCAGCATGTGGGGGTATAGCCGGGCACCTTGCCCCTGGGGATTATATCAAGAAACGTCAGGGACTTGCCTTCTTTAGGCAAATTCGGGCATCATGATCCCGAGGCACCCTTGTAATCTTTTTTTCCTGTGGGGTTTATTGTTTTTGGTAAACACAAGTGACGCGCCCCCGGGATACCCTAGCGATCCTTCTCTATTTTCGACTCTTGTCAACCAATTTTTGTCTTCAATTTTTTCACGTCTAGACCACAGTTACATCTTGTTTGGCGCAGCATAACCCCATATGTCTCTTGCACCAATAACTTTTACATTCACTCGCTGAATTCTTCATCGTTGTCCTTACACAGCTGCCCGAATGATTCGAAGTTGAAAGTATTACCGCGAATTTTGTTCATAGCAGAGATGACTTTTTGAAGTGACTGATGCAAACGGTCGCTGAAGCTTTTTGCAGCTAAATGTCTATGAATCACTCGGTGAGCAGCTAAATTACCTATATGAATTGTTTGCGATGGTCCGGCAAACGATACGGTTTCATTGCCTCATTAGATTACATTTTGTTGCAAAGTACTTTGTAGTAAGTTACAAAGTACAATAAGTACTTGCGAGTTCTACGGCAAATGAACAAGTAATCGATACACGCAAATCCGAATTTCAGGTACGTGACATTGTATTGACTGCTCTTTTTTTTTTTTTTTTTTTTTTTTTGTTAACCGACATCATTCGTGGCATGATGAGCTCAAAATATGATGAGAAAATGATAACTATTTTTCATAATTAATAATTTGCGATAAAGAACTAATAAGCGCATTAACTTAGCCAATTGACAAAATGAGCACTTAAATTAAATCAGAAATTGGGGGAAAAACAGAAAAGAAGCGAACGAAAACCAACACAAGAAACACGGGTTGTTGAAAACATTCGTACTGAAAAGAAGCTCAATTCAGGTGTTGAGATTAATCGCGATAAAGGGAATTCGCCAAATGGCTTGAATGAGCGAAGCAAAACGGTTGACGCCTGAATTGTACTGGTCCTTTGAGTGCGGAGTCCTTCAAGGTCATCCTACTTAGAAAAACCTTTTCCGATGGTGAAATAAGACTGTTTTTAGTTCGGACAAATTCATCTCCACATTCTGAGAATTGTACGGAGGTTCGTTTCTCTTAATTCTCCGGATGTTAGGAGAGGGGGTGCCAGCTCAGGTGTCGTACTCGTCACTTGACCGTGGTTCAAAATTACGAGGTCCGTCGCCAATAGCCCTCGTTGCTTCTAGTGCGACATTAATAAAAACTAAACTAAACTCTTTATTCTCCGACATCTTCACGATAGGGAGTGTTGAATATCATTTTGTGTCAATACAAGCACACACAAAGACGAAACTCTTCAATTACCCAGAGGCAAAATACCGAACTTCTGCCTCCTTTTGTGTACTGGAAACACAGTTATAGGCGTTGAAGAAAGAGACCTGGGAAACGTAGGGGATGAAACTCATTGGTTCGAAAGCTGTCGCATAAGTTCGTTTTAATACGTACAAATGGTGCAAATTGGATAATCGATTTAATACATATATTTTGGAGATATATAATTAAGTTTGAATGCCAAAACAAATTCATATCCCCTCTCTACTGCCCAAAACAAGTTCACCGCCCCTCAGCATCCTCCCACAGCAACCGTTGAGAACCAATGATCTAGATTAATCTTTAGTATGAGATTATTTGTTTCCCCAATTGATTAAACAATCCTTCAAATTTCGAGGAGTCTTAATACTCGTATATATCGGCGAACTGCTCGGCTGCAATATATACGAATCTTAATGGAACGGAAAGGCTGCTACATGTCAAGTTCAATTAGCTCCCCATGTTCTAATGCTGCCTGATACATGAGCTATAAGAGTGAGATATCAATTGAGAGAGGTGTTCTCGTCGCTTTATGTGGCCGCGGTAGCCTAGTGGTCATGGTTTCGGATTCGTAGCCAGCGGTTTTCGTTCAGTCGCGCGTTCGATCCTTGGACCCGCCTTGTAGCCGGGGTTGATGCACGTTAAATCTGTCAGGGCTCAAAGTCCTCCCGTTGGTGTGGAAGTTAGGAAAGGAGGTGCCAGCTCAGGTGTCGTCCTCGTCTATTGGCCGAGGTTCAAAATTACGAGGTCCGTTGCCAATAGCCCTCGTGTTGCTTCTAGTGCAACGTCAATAAAAATTAAAACTAAATCTCGTCGCTTTACTTGGTTCACAGAATATATAAATTCTTTCTCCAGTGACTCAAGGTTTTGTTTTTGCTCAACGTTAACCGTCACGATAGCCTAGTGGTTATGGTCGGTATTGTTTTCGTAGAGTCATAGGTTCGAATACTGATGGCACTAAAGACTCAACATGTTGCCGGACTGAAGCACATTAAATCTGTTTGGGCTCCAAATCCTTCCGTTAGTTTGGAGAGGGAGGTGAAGCTCTTGTAGCGTCTACTTCGCTTGATAGGGAATCAAAATTGTGAGGTCCATCGCCAATAGCCTTTGTGTTGCTTTTAAGTGTGATGTTAATAAACAATCAATTTAGGACAATGTCATTTTGAAGATTTAAAATTTCTAGCTCAAATCCTTCCGTTGCGTGATTCAATTCTGCAATCTATGCAGCTATTTCGATTACATTTACTTCCTAAGTAAAATTATTGATGAAAAGGGGGTGATCTGTAACTCGATAATACTCGTATTTAACTGTAGATCCATCGTTGATTTTGGGGTTTTTGAGAAAATATAGTTTATTTCTTCTATCACACCACACAAATTTTACCAGAACTTAGCCTTTACTGAGCCAATGAACTCCAGTGCGCAGAATGAAATAAGGATCTAAAGTTCGGAAATGTTTTTTTTTTGTTTTGTTGGAGGTAATATAATTAATATTTCCTATCATAGTTGGTGTCCCATCAGAGGTTATTGCTTACAGCTTGTGCAAAGGCATATGTATCGACTTTGCATATGCTTTAAATATATTATAGATATTCTCACCTCTTGTTTGTCCTTTCACTGGTAATAATTTTGGAATAGGTCTTCTCTATTACAGTGAAGTTACTAAATACCAGTCTCACGAAACTGCTAACTGTGCAGTGTCTGATATACTTGTAGATTCGTCAATTTGTAGTGAAAACCAGTCGCATATTTCCAGGTTAAGCTTTAACTGAGTTAGTGTGTCTTATAAAATGGCTTGCATTTTTCTTGTGATGGATGTTATTTGACAACTGCATGTCTTGTATTGCTGACATTATCTCACGTTCTTTAGTAAATCCCTCAAATAAGCTATCGACACTAATTAAAAATTATTCTTTTAACAATTCACTATCCTGGAAAGTCATTTTTTGCGAGCTTGTGATTTTAAAAGAAGGAGTAATAGTAATTTTACATTTTACCACAGACTTTGTGAAACCTGATTGTTGGACTGACAATTTTGATTCTAATTATATTTTTCTTACTTTAAATTTAATTATATAGATCATAAAAATTGCTGGAATTGTCTGAAAACGATTTTCGACATTTTTTTTTTTTTTTTTGGCACATCAAACGTTTATTCTCAAATTCGACAAAACAATTCGATTCTTCACAATCAGTATTAAAATAATAGGTTCGTTGTCTTTTATTTCAGTCACTCATTTGGGATTGAAATTATGAAGTACTTTAAAATGATCAAGTAGAAGACGCCGACATTGAAGTAAGAGACACAATAAAGAGAGGGTATGAGCATATAACTAGCAATTAATATTGTTTGGCACTTTGGGGGATGCCCATTAAATTGGGATTCCCCCTTCGTAGATGACACCATAGTGCAGAACAAATAATTAAACTCTGTTTAGCGTCATCTACGAATAGTAACATTATATACAGTAGGCCACTAGGGGCTTATCTTTTTCAAGGAAGTTGCGGAATCATGGTACGCTAGTGATCTTTTTCTTTTCCGTCTCCAATAGCCTTCGTATTTCTTTTTTGTGCGACGTTAATAAGCAATCTTTCGTATGGGGTGTACTGTCTTTGGTAAAGATGGATGAGCGTCCCCCGGATACCTTAACGATCCATCTCTATTTTCGACCCTGGTCAGCCAAATCTAACTATTTTTCATTTCCAAGCAGGGTGTAACACATTTACACCTTGTTTGTCACATCATAGCCACATCTGACTCTCGCACCGTTGAATTTAATTGTCATCATAAAATACGGCAGTACAGGGAGGTATTGCAAGTATTTTTAATTCGTGTATATTTGATATTTTAAATTTTTTTTTTAACAAATAACCAATTTAAAATAAGAAACTGACCGAGACACTAGACGATACCTTCAAACTGGAACAATCCAGTTCAAACGGATTGTCTGGTAAACCCAGTTAAAATGATAAACATTTACTGATTTCCAAACAATAAGGTAAAATCACATAACAGCGAAAACTCGTTCAAAAATAAAACTAATCCGTATTATATTTGAACATATTAAATAAAAGGTGATGAATAAAACGGCAATATGAAAATTATTGGAGTTGCAATCTAAATGTGCCATCATTGAGGAACATAAAAATACTGCAGATATCGTTGTGATTGTGAGTTAGATATCTGGGATAGCTTATTCGTTACAATGACCTAGGGGCATCATATACCCGATGAACTGCGATGGAGAGCCATTGGGTCTTTCTAGGCCAGAAGGAGTACGAATCATTCTGTCATATGAATGCCATACGAGTATGTCAAAATAAGAATCCTTCTATGGTATATAGACTTCGGCAACAATTTCAAACAATAGATTTGGCATCTAGAACATTCAGCTAAGTGCTACGATAAATGCCGATATTTGCGGTTATGCCCACGAAAGGAATAGAACCGCAACACGAACTGAACTTCGAAAGTTCCTTACTGGAGCCACCGGAAGGTTTGTATTAATGTCCGTGTAGAAGGCTTCTCGAAGGGTGGTGGCCGCTGTAGCCTTGGGTTATGATCACGGCCGGCGGATTTCATCTCGAGTCGTGGGCTCGAGCCTTGAGGCCACTAAAAACTCGCCGTGTAGTCGGGAATGATGCACATTAAATCTGTTGAGGTTTAAAATTCTCCCGTTGGTGTGGTGTGGAAGTTAGGAGGGGAGGTGCCCGCTCGAATGTTTTTCTGACTTGCCCGAGGTTCAAAATTACGAGGTCCATCGTCAATAGCCCTCGTGTTGCTTCTAGTGCGACGTTAATAAAGCCCAAAATCCTCCCGTTGGCGTGGTGTGGAAGTTAGGAGGGGGTGCCAGCTCAGGTGTCGTCCTCTTCACTTGACCGAGGCTCAAAATTACGAGGTCCATCGCCAATAGTCCTCGTGTTGCTTCTTGAGCGACGTTAAAAAAACTAAAAGTGACGTTAATAAAATCAATCAAATCACGAAAGGTGAACTAGCCATTTGTGTGCAGCTTACCTCACGTTACAGGAGGGAAAGTTTGAAGTGGACATGTCTACTAGACGAATGATTAATAGAGACATGTTTTCTCCACTGGTGACTCCGTTTTAACTGTTAAAGCGATAAGTAGGCATTGTTTGATTTGGAGAGAACGGGGAACACATTTATCATATCCGTCAGATATCCGTGAATTTGATTCTTACGGAGGAGTCTGTATTTGAGGTGATATCTCTTTTGGTGAACACATAGACCTCCATGTCTTACTGTATGGGACTATGAATTTTCGCGTTTGTAGAGATGACATTCTTGATGCTTATGTACACCCTTCTGCCAGTGCAATTGGTAATGATTTCTTACTACTGGACGACAATGTTGGACCGCTCATGCCGCATAGGGGAAATTATCTTCAGCACCTAATAATTCTGCGCATGGAATGGCCAGCTCGATCATCGAACTTGAATCCCATCGATCATGTTTAGAATGCTTTAGGTTGACGTGTTTCTGCTCTCAATCTTCCTCAAACCCTTACCACATTTACTACTGCTTTGCTAGAGCAATGGCTTTCACTTCCCAGTGATCTCATTGATTGCATAATTGACAGTATCACACATCTCTGTGCTGTGTTACTTCTAAAAGTGTGGGGGAGATGCCAGCTCAAGTGTCGTCCTCGTCACTTGATCGACGTTCAAAATTACGAGGTCTGTTGCCAATAGCTTTCGTGTTGCTTGTGACGTTCATGAAAACTAAACTAAACTACTTCTAAAAGTGATCATGCTCCATATTAAAAATACTTTTCCTGTACCAAACTGACACATTTTATTTGTTATTTTTATATATGTGTTAATTTCTAAAACATTGTCTGGTATTTTATTTTCAAGAGAGAGTTTAATAACTAAGTAAACTAATAGTGTTCATTTTAACTCATGTTTGGATCCGAATTCAAATGACGACGTTGGAAGATGGTAATATAAATTCCCGAAGCTCCACCTTCATAATGTGAAATCTGACGTATTACAAGCGAATCCATTTGGATACCAGGATAATGAAAAGCTATATAAAAAGGAAATTTCTGAAGTTGAAGTGAATATGAGGTAATATGTGTATGAGAGGATTTGCACAATGTTGTCATTGCTTGAGATATATTTATGGGAAAAATTTGTCTCTTTTCCTTCAGATGAAGATATTATTTGTTGTTATATTTTAGAGAAAAACTAATATTTGTTTACTGGTCGCTTTAAGTTGTCTATTTCTGCCAGACTCAAAAATCCGTTTAATATGTCTAATACTCCTCATGGTTTTGAACTAAACTCAGGCGATAAGGCTGGCAGCTGAAGCGGGTATCTCACTCTATATCAGCTTTTTTTTAATTAGAAATTATTTATGTAAAATTCCAAGCTCTAATCCATTACCCAACGGTTACGAGTCTATTTTGTGCCGATCAGGCGCTTCTTCGGGGGTTTATCTTCTTTAGGTAAGTACGGGTATCTCCACCCGAGGCATCCTAGTGATCTTTTTTCTTTCCTTTGGGATTTACTGTCTTTGGTAAACACGGGGGACTTGCCCTCGGGATATTCTAGCGATCATTCTCTTATTTTCGACCCTTCTCCTTTTCTTGTGAACCAATTTTTAACCTTTTTTTTCCAAACGACTAGATCACAATGACACTTTGTTTGGCGCAGCATAGTCATATCTGGCTCTTACGCCTTTAAATTTCATGCTCACTCATTGTACCAATCAAGCTCCCACGGCCCCAAATTAACTTTCCTGATAAGTGTTGAAGTATATTTCATCTTTACAAGATATTTAATGAGATATTTTTTAATGTCTCAAGAATATGAACAGATTTAAATATTTCTGGTAATTGTTACATTGTCTTTATATTTCGATGTCTATTTTTATTTGATATTGGTATTTGTACATACTTACCATGCGTGATTATATCAAGATTGCATTTCTCTCTGTTCTCAAATTCAAACTTCTTCCTTATTGTTGTAGTTATAATTTTTATGTACAAAACATTTGAATCTCTAGTTTACTGTTAATGGGTTATATATATATATATATATATTGCATGTAATATCATTTAATCTAAAAAAAAAACAATGAGGATTTAATTTAAAAATCTTTGATGCCGATGAACTTGTGAAAAAAATATAGAAAGTATTCTAACTTCTTAATGTCGAGACAGCGTTTTCAGTAAATTATTCAGTTATTTGAAAATATTTTTTACGTAATACTTGAAAATATGTCGTCAGTTGAAAAGTCGTACAGTGAAATTTTACTTCAGACCAGTGACGTCTCTTATGTGTTACCGCTTGTGCCATTGTGATATATATTCCTAGATTCAAAGTGTTAAATCTTTGTCTCTCATATTTTTTGGTTCTGTTTTAAACTTGTCTGATTTGGTGAGGAAAATCCCCACTGCGATTTGTTGCGTTTTTATACAAAAAATTGATTTTTACACCATGTTATAATTTCTACATTTTACATTGTTTTTACTAATAATTTTTAATCTTCCATTTAGTCTTTATGTTGTTTAAAAAGAAAATCAGGCCGTTGTAGCTTAGTGGTCATGGTTTCGGATTCGTGGCCGGCGGTTTTCGTTCAGTCGCGGATTCGATCATTGGCCGCAAAAGACCCACCGTGTAGCCGGGGCTGATGCACGTTAAATCTGTCGGGGTCCGAAGTCCTATCGTTGGCATGGTGTGGAAGTTAGGAGAGGGGGTGTCAGCTCAGGTGTCGTCCTCGTTACTTGACCGAGGTTCAAAATTGCGAGGTCTGTCGCCAATAGCCCTCGTGTTGCTTCTAGTGCGACGTTAATAAGAACTAAAACTAAAAAGAAAATCAAGTGAAGTAATTTCAAAAAACATTTGGCGCAGCTTAACTGTATTAGGCTCATATGCCTTAAACACACAATCACTCACTCAGTTATATGTAGAGATGCATTTTGGGTGTTATCTATTTTATTAAAAACATTTCTGGCCAGTTTTTGAATTGTAGAATAAAAAGAAAGGATATTTAATTGTTTTTCTGAGATCTTCATTTCTCATGTACCATCAACATCCACCTATTTGCATTGTTAAAGCGAATTAGATTTTTATATTTAAGATATTACCCTTTTTTATAATGTTTTATCTTTTTCTCTTAATCTGTACCTTTTTTATACCTCTTAAATCTGGTTTTAAGATAAAAAAAAAATAACTTATCTCTTCAACGAGTGTTTAGTGCAGCATAGCCAGATTTGGCTGTTTTGCGCCATAAACGTGCTATCACTCACTCATGTACCATCAAACAGTTGTAATTTATTTTATAATTACATGTCATAATAAGCATGAAGGATGTTTATGGGGGAGGGGACCTAGCTGCAATAGACTGATTTGAAATTTTTGCATTAGTTTTACGAAGTTTTTTTTGGATAAATAAGAAAATCTTCTATTCCTATTTTATATATAAAAAAAAACGTATTAAAATTTTTGAGTAATGGTGACTAAATGGTCTCACACACAATTTTATGACACTCAACTTTAAATGTACTTCTTATGATGACTTAAAAGTAATGAATTTTATTTGTAAAAGAATTAAAAAATTTCCAGCTCTTAGATTTTGCGTAGAGGTGTCTCCGTAATTTTCGTATCGATTGGTACAAAAAAAAAATGCCGCTGCTTATCAAAATCCGTAGCATGTAACTTTTAAATGCTATTACTTAAACATAAACGTTAAAAATGTTGTTATTATCACTAATAGCTATTAATCAAGATGGGCATAATCGTTAGAGTATAGTTTATTTGAATGAATATGATTTAATGGATCCAACAGACAGAGCTGCTTGAACAGTCGATGAACGTTACATATAGTTTGAATAAAATCTGGAACTTGTAATCTTTCTCTTATTAAGTCGTTGTTCAATCACTAATGTATCGCATTCTCTTCATAATTTTTCGAAACCCTAAGCTTCATTTAAACTTATTTACTCTGATCAGTGGTTAAAACGCAATTTAATATTTTACTATGATTTCCAGCTGAACTAAATTAAACACTGCTAAAAATATCAGAACATATGTTTTTAACGAAAATATATGTTAGTTATAAATGTAAATATGTGCATCTATGCGTCAAATAAAACATCCATAATTTTAAAGAGCAGCAAAAATCAGTTGAAAATTTCATTTGCTAATCAACGTTCATGACGTCAAAAACCAGAAAAACGATAAAAGTGCAGAAATAAAAATTTCGCAGAAGCTTCTTTGTTCGTTGTCTCAGCTGTGAAACTCAATTGTTCAGCTTTTGTTTTGAGAAAATTGTTCAACTTTTGTTTTTTGTGACTTGAAAATGTCATAACAGCGTGATGTACCGGAATCTATGACTTGGCGTATTATAGGAAGACTTGAATCTGTACAGACACTAAGTGTAGCAGACGCTGTTGGAGTGTCATTTGAAGGCTGTGGAATATATTTCAAGAAACAGGGAATTTTAGACGTCGACCAGGGCAAGTTCCTTCACGTGTTACCACAGCAGCTTATGAGTGATATATCCTTTTAACGACTCGTCGAGACCGAACAGGCAGTGCTATTCAGTTGCAAAAACGGTTGCTTTTGCAATAAGACTAAGGATGTCAGCCAAACTGTTCCGAGACAGGCTTCATCAGGTGGTCTCTAGGCACGTATGCCAATGGTGTGTATTCCGTTGACCTCAAGTCACCGTGCGATTCGAAGAAGGTGGGTTGCTGATTATCGTGATTGGGTGCAACGTCTTTGGAGTCAAGTAATTGTTTACTAACTAGTCCGATTCAGTCTGGAGTGTGACACCCGGCTTGTTTTGGTATGGAGAGAAAGAATCATTCAAAATAACCTCACATTCCTTCTTTAAATTATGTTACAGATTAGGTGGTTCGATGGTATTGTCTAGACTCTGCATAGATTTACATATGAACCTGTCTATCATTCCGAATGACAGTTTGATAGCCCAAAAGTATACAGGTGAGATTTTGAGACCTCATGTCGTACCTCATGCTGCAACCATTGGTGATTACTTTCTTTTATTGGAGGATAATGTCAGGCCTCATGCAGCTCATCTTGTGGAAAACTTGCTTGAACCTGAAACAGTACTGCGTATGAAGTGCCCATCATGTTCTTCTGACCAATATCCAATCGCGCATGTTTATGACACACTCGGATAACGCTTAGCAGCAAGAAGAATGTCTCCTTTTATTGTCCGGGAAAGATTGCGCTTCTTCAAGAGTGGAGCAATATTCCCCAACCTTATCGATAACCTAATCACATCCTTACGAAACATGAGTGCAGCAGTCTTAGCTGGTCGAAGAGACCACATGCAGTATTAAACATCTTGCATTATTTCATTACTGGTTCCCCTAATTTTTTTGAGCAGTGAATTTACTCTTAATTGGAGTACTTTAATGTGAGATTTCTTCTCGTGAAACTTTTTTAAAAAACTTCCCATTTTTATCAGTTAAACTCGCATAATATATATATATATATAACACATCAATCAATAACTCCCGAGACTAACATTGAAAACAACATTTTTTTTGCAAAATTTTTTTTTATTCATCAACATAACACCTTTTGTTAATCACCTTTTAGGGTGATACAATCGTTCCAACGCTTTTCCAAATCTTTTTTTTTTTTTCGCAAGAAATATTTTTTTGTTGATAAATAACGATAAACAACTTTCTGAATCATCGACTCGTTGCTGTTTTGTTCCATCAACAATCGCGGCACCACTTGGAAAAAACCTTTTTCTTCTCAATTTTTCATGAAGGATAGTAAATACACTTCCATATGATATCTGTGTCATCTCAGCAATCTCACGGAGCTTCACTTTACGATCTTTCATTATAATTTTTGTCACTTCACTCACATTTTCCGGTGTAACGGCTTCCACAGGTCTACCCGAGCGTTCCGCGTCATTTGTGTCGGTACGACCACGTTTAAACTCGGCAAACCACCGACAAATCGTTGCTTTTGATGGACAAGAGTCCGGGTAACATTTTTCAATCCATTGTTTCGCTTGCACGGTGTTTTTACCCATTAAAAAACAATGTTTTATCAGAACACGAAACTCGGTTTTTTCCATTTTTTAAACAAACTACAAAACGACTTTACTCCAACCTCGATAACTCAGCTGTTTCTGGTCCGATCGACTTAAAATTTTGACACGTTTCAAGCAAAGGTTAGTACTCTAGAAAGACCTGGTTACTGGTTTACTACGAGCGCCATCTCTGGGTTAGTCTCGGGAGTTATTGATTGATGTGTTTTATATATATATATAAAATTAAAGGTATAATTCTAAATTTCTATTTCTTGTAAAGTTATCATGACCTATTTGTATCAGTTTATAATATTTTTGTATTTGTGTTTTGTAGTTTATATTAACTTTGAATGTAAGTTTAATAGCATTAAATAAAATAAAATTGATTAAAAAATTGACTTATTTCTTTAATTGTATTTCAGTGCTTAAAATTAATTAAAAGCTCCAAATATTTTTTTAAAATTCAAATCAATTTATTTTTCTTATTTCTAGTGCCTCAATTTCTGCTTATTTTATCAACTACCGCCCTGGTTGCTAATGTCTAATGAAAATAGATTGGACGGGATAGGAGAGATAAAGCTCCATCATGGTTTTGTGAAGTAGAGTGGAAAAATACTTATATTGAATCAGTTTTTGATGCAGCACGTAAGGAATCATTGAATTTTATGTATATTTGATTAGAAAATTTTGTTTCGAAAATTTCATCAAATAATTTTTTTCTCTTAGAAACCTCATTAGAAATACACAAAAGCAAAAATACGTGTTTTCTACATAAATTAAGATAATTTATGAAGTTCCCTGTAGCATAGGGATTTTCAATATAAAATCCATGAAAAGATTTTAAGGAGCTCTTCTAAAAAATATCAATTCATTACTTTTATTGTTAGTAACAGCTAACTGAAATTTACAATTTAAGCCCCGACGAATGAATACAGTGAATATGATAACACTATGTAATATATTGGTCTAATTAAGATTACCATTATGCCGAGTAATCTTCCTATTCAAGATAAACATCGAATTTTCAGTAAATAATATTTTACTTTAAATTTCCTGTATAAGAAATGCATTTATGTATTATAATTTAGGATATAAATTTTAAATCTGAATTATTTTACCAATACAATTACCAATAAATATCACCCTCAAGGGCCACCTTCTTCACGCGAGTATGGGCATCACTCACCCAAGGCACTCTAGAGATTTTTTTCTTTCCTATGGGGTTTACTTTCTTTGGTAAACACGGGTGACATGCCCCGTGATACTCTAGCGATCCTTCTGTATTTTTAACCCTTCTTGTCAACTATTTTTTATCATCTTTTTCATTTTTTGAAACTTATAGATCGCATTTACACCGTGTTTGGCGTAGCCATATCTGGCTCTTGCGCCGTCATTCACATTCACTCACCAATAAGTATCGGGACTGAAGTCATAAAAAGAAAATAACCGAAGAAAAAAATACAGCGAGTTTATAATTTTCAAAATATGATCCTCCTGCATTAGTTCTCTGATTCCCTCGTTTTTTCAGTTATATATAACCTGGAACTTGGTAACTGCAAAGCTTTTCGGGCATCCCGTCGAAGTCGCATGAAATGCATCAATTGTCTAAAAACTATGTTCTTTCTTTCTGACTTTTTTTTTAAAATCTCACTGAACAACTAGTTGCAGGGAGCCAGATCTGGAATGTAGGGTGGTTGGGACAGCATTGCAACATTATGTTTGGTCAGAACTTCTCTTACTATTCGCGACTTGTCTATCGGTGCATTGTCATGATGGAGCATTCAAGTACTGGCGATTCTCTTCTGATGTGGTCCTAATCCTCACATGTCCTTACTTACTTACTGTTCAACCTTGCAGGATGAACTTACTGTTCATCCTGCAAGCTCAAACTCCTTGTGGACCACATTTTTCTTATTGAAGAAGACTAAAGCATCAACATCTTCTCTGCCATCTTCAAAAACATGCATTCTAGATAGGATTTTGACTTTCTGACAGATCATATCAAATGTTTCTGTAGTAGATTTGTCCAGTTTATCATTAAATTTTATGAAGCAATGAAGTTTGATGGCTTGCGGTATTTTCACTCTCGGCACAAGCACTAAACACACTTTCACTTTTGCGTGCTCCACCGACTTACAGACAACTGATAGGGATCTCCTAGCTTGCATCACCTCCCTTGTGTGCTACCCATCCCACCCATAGATACCAACCTACATTCTTTTCCATTGGTTGGAAAATTCAGTCCCAATACTTATTGGGAAAACCCATGTGCATTACATATATGTGTAAGGAAAGATTCCAGGAAGGGGAGGGATGTCTGAGAAGCCGCTTGTGGGGCTCATGACAAAAGAGTCCAAAGAACAGTTATCTATTAAACTAGAAATAGCTCCATACAAGAATGTGGTCTACAATCACAGAATTGTTTTTAAAAAAATCGATAAATTTAAAATTTTTTATGTAGAATACTTTTCTTATTAAACTTTTGCAGAGGCAATTAAATAATAAGTTCAATTTTCATTCACTATGTCAATGTAACCAACTTTGATGTCTTTTTTGGAAATTTATCGTAATTTTTAACAAAAATTTCAAGCATTTTCTGTTATGATGTAAGGAAAAGATTCTTTCCTAGTCTCATAGTAAATAACTGATTATGTTTGAAAAATCTGAATTTATTATTAGAAATCTATTTGAAGGATTTTGATATATATAACAGGTCAATTGAAAAGTCCCCGGCCTACCATAGTAAAACACATTTTTTTGGCAAAATTAGTTTTTTTTTATTCAACATAATTCCCTTCAAAGGTGATACACTGATTATAGCTACCCTCCAACTTTTCGATACCCTTTTTGTAGTACGATTTGTCCTTGCTTCAAAATAGGCCTCAGTTTCGGCGATCACCTCTTCATTCGACGAAAATTTCTTCCCAGCGAGCATTCTTTTGAGATCTGAGAACAGGAAATAGTCGCTGGGGGCCAGATCTGGAGAATACGGTGGATGAGGAAGCAATTCGAAGCCCAATTCATGGATTTTTGCCATCGTTTTCACTGATTTGTGACACGGTGCATTGTCTTGGTGAAGCAGCACTTTCCTTTTCTTCAAATGCGGCCGTTTTTCGGCGATTTCGTCCTTCAAACGGTCCAATAACGCTATGTTATAGTCGCTGTTGATGGTCCTTCCTTTTTCAAGGTAGTCAATGAAAATTATTCCATGCGCATCCCAAAATACAGACGCCAAAACCTTGCCAGCCGACTGTTGCGTTTTCCCACGCTTTGGAGCGGGTTCATCGTGTGCAGTCCACTCGGATGACTGTCGATTGGACTTCGGAGTGAAATGATGGAGCCATGTTTCATCCATTGTCACATATCGACGCAAAAACTAGGGTTTATTACGCTTGATCATCTTCAAACACTGCTCCGAATCATCAACTCGTCGTTGTTTTTGGTCAAAAGTGAGCTCGCGCGGCACCCACTTTGCACAGAGCTTTCTCATACCCAAATATTCGTGAATGATATGATGTACACGTTCAGTTGATATCTTTAGAGTGTCTGCTATTTCATTAAATTTCAATTTACGGTCATTCAAAATCATTTTGTGGATTTTTTTAATGTTTTCGTCGGTAACAACCTCTTTTGGGCGTCCACCGTCTTCGGTGCTCATTTCCCCACGTCTAAACTTAGCATACCAATCCTTGATGGTTGATTTTCCTGGGGCAGTGTCCGGAAACTCGGCATCAAGCCAAGTTTTTGCTTCAACTGTATTTTTTCCCTTCAAAAAGCAATATTTTATCAACACGCGAAATTCCTTTTTATCCATTTTTTTCACAATAACAAAAGTTGCTTCACTCAAAATGCTATAATTCACAAGCTAATGTTCCGACAGCGGTTAAATTTATACACGCATCTTTTGAGGGTTAGGGCCAACTAAAAAAACATATAGATTTAATTCTAGTAGCGCCATCTCTGTGTCAGGCCGGGGACTTTTCAATTGCCCTGTTATATTATAAACAATGCCTTGTGTGTGTGATTTCATTGTACTTATTGAAAGCAAAATCGGGAAAGTTTTATGTTTACCTGTAATAAAATTTTTTAGTAATGTTTGGTTCCTTTTTTCCACATTTTTTTTCTAATAACATCAGTTTTCCTCGAATTCATCTTAAGGAATGGAGATATTATTACTTTTCTAATAAAAAGATCTTGCAAGATATTTTTATTTTGTGTAATTATTCTCCTTCCCCCACATGTATGCTAGTATAGAAGAAAGTTACATCTTTTCTGACAAAAATATTTTTTCGTTTTTGTTCTTTTTTACTAATTTATATTTTCACAGAGTAATTTATCATTAACTGGCAGTTAATGTTTCTTCTGAAACAAGTATTTTATAAAATTGTATGAAGGAGGTTTCATCAAGTGAAAGCTGTATTGATAACCAAATCATATGACCTTGACTGAAAAAGACGAACTGTGTCTTCTATAGCCTGCTGTGTTGTTCTAGAGTGACATTATATGTTATTCGAGACATTGGTGCAATTTTACCAATGAGGGGAAAAAATAGCTTTTAATTGTTATGACTTGTGCATTCCCCCCCCATCAATATCATTTTATTAGATACTTGTATTTTATTTCATGTATAATCAAAAGTAAATTTTTTTATATTTAAAATATTAAAATAGGATAAGTAAGAATGAACAATTAAAAACATTTAAATTTTAACTAATTATTTGTCTTGGGGCTCTTATAGTAAATTTAATGAATATTATAAGAAAGTAACTGATTATAAATGTGGATTACAGATAACTATTTGTACTATTGAAGATATTTTTCATTTATGCTTTCTGAAGGTTCAAAAGATTGAAATCTGATTAGGTAGTATCAGATGTATGTTTTAAACTTCGAAGTATTTAATATTTTTTATTTTGGATTCAATTTCTATCATTATGAGAGGTTCCCAGTAAAAACTGCTATCCTTATTAAACTTGTAAATGAATATAAAAAAATTATAGAATATTCCTGATAGTTTTTAGAACTTAGCAAGTCCTCCATATTCCTGTACCTCATTTCATCCTTAAAATTGTAGTAGGTTTTAACTAAAAAAATTATTAAAAGCTGTCTTAGCTTATCATTAAAGAATAGGGCATAAACTTAGAACACTTTTTCTGGTGAAGTAAATATTTAAAAATTAATATGTTCTGATTTTGCTGGTGTACATAGAACAACTTATTTTAATATATATGGATCATTAATGTTAAAATCATTTTATTTTGTCATGTACTTATAATATAATTTATATTTTCTTACGAAATGAATTCTTAAGATTTTTTGTCAAAATTTAAAAAAAAAAATGTTTTTATTGAATTTTTCTAAATTTTAAATGTGCTTATTTCCACCTTGTTCTTTAACTTAAGGCAAAGACTGTCTTTAACTATAGAATATATATTCCATTTATTTAAAAGTTCCTAAGTGTAATTGTTATATATCACTTTTCCAGGCCCAATGTATTTTTTTTATTTACTCAATCATGTATTATTTTTTTCATGATGAACAAAAAGAAAAAGTGCCTACATTGTTTTATTATGTGTGAGGGCTCTGTAATTTAAGTTAAGAAAAGTGTTGAAAAGTATTTGGTTTCTGTTAAAGGTGGACCCTTTTCTTATAATGGTAAGCATCTGAAAAGGGTTGCATGCGTAGAATCGTACATATTTTAGTGAAATATGAAAAAATCTCTAGCAGTAATTTGATAAAACTGGTTGCTGTATTTGTTTCGTTAAAAAAAAAAAAATAATATTGGGAGCATTTTTCATCATCCATGTTTATTTTTCTTCCGAGGTGTATTTTAGAACAAGTTTATGTCAAGTTCTCTACCTATCATAATTTGCAGGTCTGATTCATTTCAATAATTATGAAAGGAAAATAGATACATACTTATCTAGCTGCCAAATATGACGTTTAAAATTTAGTTAATTTAAACGAATTATTTTATTGTTATGCGAAGTAGCATGTACACACGCACAAATTTTAAATTAAAAAGCTTTTTATTATTTTGATGTAAGGATAAAGCCTCGTGATAATTATTTATTAGTTAGATGGATTGAAAACTAAAATTTTATATTTTTTAGAGTTCACTGACATAGGAATTTTTAACATTTTTTTTTCTAATTTGAATTGTATTACTTTGACAATTAATAATCCTGCTTAATTATACAGTTGGGTAATTTTATTAATATTTATTGTATTAATGTTTTACTTATTTTTTATTTTAATACCTCATCATTTTTAATAGTTTATGAATTGAATTATTCTCGTAAAATCCGCTTATGTTATAACTCAATTTAAAAGATCTGATAATCATCGTATAATACATATATTTTAGTATTTAAAAAAGTGCTTCTAATTTTGATAGTGCAACATTACTTATTTTGCCGTAGTACAAAATAGAAAAAAATATATTTAAAAAAATATACGATTACAGCCAATCCATGGTTACAACCAATTTGGCATATGGTGGTTCTAGTATCTTGTGTTTCTCCATCCTTTTAAGTTGCTCTATTCATTTTTATATTAATTAAATTAAAACGATTTACAAAGTAGTTTATATTCAACTGTGAAATTTCAAGCAATTAATCAAAATTAGTGATTCACAGTAATATCACCAAATCTACTTAAAACTTTTATATTTAATTTCATTCGAATTCATTTCAGAAATCATCTCTTATATTTTTTAATGAAGGTTTGCACCAGAGTACCAAGTGCTTTGAATTACGTATATCATTTTATTACATAATATTGTTAACTGTGTAGAAATTCGGAATGTAACTTGAACAGATTTTAAAAAATTGTGTGTTAGAAAATGTAAATGAAAGCATTTTTGAAAAAAGTTTTATTAGTTATTTATCGTTCCAAAGCAATGTAACATTACATTGATCAGAAAAAGATGACAAACCGAATAAGTGCTCATAGTATTAAAATTGGGAGTGATTGACGCTATTCCTAATGGCACTCCTCTTGTTTCTACTTAATAATCACATGAAGTTTAAGGAGAAAAATATACAGTCTTTCTGACATCCGAAATTTATAGTATGATCCATACATTTAGTATCTAACATATATTTGCTGATGTTTTGTTTGGGCTTTTACCATTATACATTTAATGTTTAATTCTTTTTTTCTTCAACCTGAGCAATTTCTTGTAAAAAACATATCCGTGTTAAAATGAATCATTTAGCATTAGTGAAATTTCCGTATTAATTTTTTCATAAGCTTTCAGACTTTGCACACATTAAAAATTAGGATAAAATGTTTATTCTAAGCCTTTTATTAATTCTTTTTTTAACACTGAAAGGTTTAAAATTTATTTTAAGCTTTAATAGCCCTATTAAAATATATTAAAATGCATGAAATATTTAATTCTTTTTGATTATTTAAAATGTGCTTGCTTATCATTTATAAGTTACTTATTTTGAAAGGAAAAAAAAAAAATCACGTATTACAGTATTGTTTTTTAAGCCTGTCATTTAAGTAATAATTTTTGTTTCACCTATCTGATATCTCCATTGATTGATTGATTGATTGATTGATGGGTGTTATGTGATATAGAGCAACAATGGCTAATATTCCCTTTAACAGATTCTTAAAATTCAATAAATATCATAATTTTTCATCTTCTGCAAGAATGCTCTGAAAACTTGTTTATTAGTGACTGTTCTCTCCAAAAAAAATTTTATAAGTAATATTGTACTGTGGGTCTACTTGATTATATTACAGAGAAGATTTCTAGGGGACGCGTATTTATTGCATGTCTAAAGATTATATTCCAAATCATTGACACAGTTACAGGTATTATACATTGAGCATTATAATTTAAATTGAATTTTTGCAAAAGCCTCGGGGTTATGATCATTTTGCTGATGATTCGAGTGCTTAGTATTTCTTCTTTTCTATTTTTTGTCCATTTGAGTATTATATCTATGATGAGGATGTTTCCTAAGATTTCGAAATATTCGCTTTGAATAAATGTTTTCTTTAGTTCTTTTCATTCTGTCGTGGAAAATATGGTCATTGGTGTCTTCTGGGGCAATTCAGTCAATGTATTTGTTGAATTCCGTTACCGATTTTGCGAGATAATCCGCCTGTTCATTCCCAAAAATTTTTGAGTGTCCTGTGATTGAAAGCAAAATCGTATGAGTATGAAAATGTGACTGTGTGAAGATCTTACTGGTTAATCTATGAATGACTTTTGGGAATTTAATATTGTGATTTTTTAATGCAGAAAGCAACAGAATACTATCGAAGAGAATTAACCGATTTTTGTTTAGTTCAGTTAAGTCATCTAGAGCTTGGCATATGGCAAGTGCTTCTGCTGTAAATATAGAATTGATATTTACTCAGTAGGCTTAAGATGAATTTTTTTGTGATACCTGCTATTGATATGATACTTCGATTTTTCGATTCACTCATGCGTAGCTATTGGAAAAAAAAAATCTCTAAATCTATGATTCACTATTTCATCAAACAGTCCTTTTATTATATGAATTGGTAAATTTTTATTTTGAAATCCAAATTCATATGAATCTCACAAGGATGATCTATAAAATACTTCAATCTGGGGATTGATATAATTTGTTTTTCATAAATGCCCCAAAATATGAAAAATATTTATGAGGTTGTTTCTGTCCTCTTCCAGGATTTCCCTGTTTATTGTTTTAAGGCTATAGCGGTGGATAGGAGAAAAGTTACCATTTGATATTTGAGATATAAAAATTTATTTGCCAATCGTCTTATTTTTCTAAGATAATTTCCTGTTTAGCCATTTGTAAGAGCACGATATTGGGTGTCCATTGTACAAGTCCCAGGGCAATTCTGATGGCTTTTGTTTGCATAATATTAAAAGGTTTAGAGTTGTAATAATCGCACCATTTATTTATGAGTGTAATAAAGAGCACTCCATATACTATTGTTAGTTAATTTAATAAGATCTTCAGATCTCTTTGGCCATAGTGTTTATATGCCACACCTTTAAGGCATTAATTTTTGAGAGCGCCATTTTTCATTTGATTCATTATAAATATATTTTGATTATGCTTAGAAAAATATACTCCCAAATATTTAATGGAGGATTACCATAGGAATGGGTACCCTGCCAACATAATGTTAGATATATTTGAATTCTTTTATTAGAAAGTTCTGTTATTGTACTTTTCTTAGGACTTCAAGTAAGTTTCTGGCATGTGCACCATTTTGTGATTTTTTTCCCCCGAGTATCTTGTAATTTTTTTATGGATAATATCAAGAGAATGATGTCAGCAATAAATAAAAAGGCCATCAGCATATATTGAGAAATCGACTCCTGCTTCTAATGTTTCAAAAAAATCGTACACGTACATTGTAAACAATATGGGAGAGAGAACATTACCCTAAGGGGCCCCTTTCAAAACTGTCTTCTTCGATGAAAGACAACCCCTCCACCGGATTTGAAATGATCTGAGTATGAAAGAAAAATGTATGTCCAAAGTGCTATATTTCCTGTGTTACCCAGTTGTAGACATTTATAAATAAGGCTATCTAAATACACTCAATCATAATTACTCTTGATATCCTTGCTAAATACGACGAAAAATTTCTAAGCATCTACTGTATCATTGTGTATAAGATATGTAGCGTTTCTGCTGTCTTTAAACGGAACAAATCCATATTGTTGTAAATGAAGTTTTCTTTCTATTGTCAGAAAATAAGAGATGCGCCCAGCTAAAATTCTTTCAAAAGTCTTAGAGAAAACAGAAGTTAGAGCTATTGGTCTATATGAGAATATTTTAGTTTTATCTTTGCATGGTTTTGTATTCGGTAGAATGATTACATGTTTCCAAGACTGAAGAATTATTGAATTCTCAAATAAATATTGAAAATAATCTAGAACTTTGACACGTTGACTGTTATTCAAATTTTTAAGGAAAGTGGCTGTAATCTGATCTACACCTAGAATTGTACTTTTGGATGCTTGTATAGCCTTATTTAATTCCGAGATTTAGGACGGTTTATTAAGTAAATTGTTTTCGTTGCTGGGTAAATCCGAAGGTAGGGACATATGAGAAGTATTATTGGAAGCAAAAAAAAAAAAAAAAAGTCGACATGAATATTGGCGTGAATTTGAGGTCCTGTGACATATCTATTATCAACTTGAATAATATTTACATATGATTCTGGAATTTTATGAAAAAACAAATTCTTCAGGGTGTGTAGAAGGTTCTTGAATTTATGTATTGTTACATATTATTTCCCGGTATATTCTCTTTGTCTTTTTAATGAGAAATCTAAGATTGCTAGAATATTGATCGTATTTTTTCCACAGTTGAGGGGAAATATCTCCCAAATAGCCTTTTCTGGGGAAAACCTTTTTGAATTTGAAGAAATGATTACAAGTGTTATGCTAACATGGTGGAAATAATCTGTTTGATAATTGAATTTCTCGAGTATTATTTTTAATTATTTTAAAAATAGTTTCAGTGAGTTTTTGTTCTTGTCATCCTCTTGTGGCCGTTGTAGTCTAGTGGTCATGGTTTCGGATTCGTGGCCGGCGGTTTTCGTTCAGTCGCGGATTCGATCATTGGCCGCAAAAGACCCACCGTGTAGCCGGGGCTGATGCGCGTTAAATCTGTCGGGGTCCGAAGTCCTACCGTTGGCATGGTGTGGAAGTTAGGAGAGGGGGGTCAGCTCAGGTGTCGTCCTCGTCACTTGACCGAGGTTCAAAATTGCGAGGTCCGTCGCCAATAGCCCTCGTATTGCTTCTAGTACCACGTTTATAAAAAATAAACTAAACAAAAAAAAACTTGTCATCCTCTTGATTGTTTATTGTATTTTGTGCATGTTTCATTACTTCTTTCCAATCTACTCGTTTTACAAATTGTTTATTCTGCTTGAGCAATAATCGCTCTCAAAGGAGCAGTCTAATACATAGCTATTAATGTGGCCTGCATTAGGTTGTTGAACATATTGTAAAATCTATTAGAAAAGCTGTACCTATTGTACTTCTATGCGTGGGATCAGTAGTATTGAGGGTAATTAAATTCGAGTCTGTTAATCCATCGACAGCATCGACGACATTACTATGTTTAGAAGAATGATCGGATCCTACATCGGATGATGGAGGTTAAAGTCCCCAAAAATGAAGGCCGAATCTGTTAAATGTTTCCAAGAAAGATTTTACGTATGAGATGTTTAGTCCTCTCGGAGTGTAGATATTAATTATATAGAAAGAAATATTTCTTATTTCTATTTTGTCTACAAGTATTTCTAAATCTTGCGTTTGCGCTATTTGTATAGGAACTTATCGGGCGGAGATATTCTTTGGAACTGCTGTTAGCAGTCCTCCTCCGGGTGTATCTTTTCTGTCTAATCTGAGTGAAGAGTTAGCTGGATGATTTCCTTTGCAATTGATGCAACATTTATTAGCTGTACATTCACCTATATGGGGTGTGTCGCAATTTATGCAAGTTTCAGGTTGGTTACAAAATCGAGATTGATGTAGGAAACTAAAACGTTTAGACCATTGTCTAAGTTTATCTATGAAAAGGTGAATTTTATGATTTATAAACAAAGTTTGAATTTTTCTGGTAACATTGTTCCCAATATGGTAATCAACACAAGGGAAATTTTGAACTTGTTCCAGATTTGACAAAACGGCAGATCTTCTCTATCTTTGTATTATTTGTGATTTGTAATTCAGTGCCTAAATCTTCCAGAGATGCATAGTAGGAATTCCGAAGAGGAGAAATCGAGAAGTTAATTCCACCCATATGACATTTGCTTTAATTAGGACATTTAATAGTTTTTCGAACGATTAAATCTTCCCTGCACACGCAGGGTCCATGGTAGAAAATATGATTTTGCCATTTCTGGTAAAGGACATATTTAGAATGTTCACATATCTTAGAATTTTGCTTTTAATTTCTGCGTGTAATAATAGGGGATTAATCTTTGGAATAAGAAAATGCCCCTAATTATGCTTCAAAAGAATATTTATTTTGGTTATTTTCTTTTTTTTTTCTGCTCATGTTACAAGTTCTTTATCGCTGAAAGATGTTTTAAAGTATTTATTATTTCTTGTCTCTGTCATGGTCTTCATAGGAGAAGCGATAACTGTTCGTCCTTATCTTCAACAATCATATAGTGGCGAGTGCCAGTCAGGTGGACTCTACTCAGTATCACATTTAAGCTTTGATTTTTTTTTAATATTAAAACAAGCATATTAAAAATGTGCTTAATGCGTATATGAATTTAAAAAAACATAAATAAAAGAAAAGAGTGAGGAAAGAGGATAGGAAAGTGAATGAATTATTTGCAATGAGGATGAGATTTTTTAATAGATTAAAAAAAATTTTTTTTACTAATCTTATCGTAAGATAAGATTATAAAATTTTTATATCATTTTTTTACCCCTTCAATGCTTTGGATAGACTATGCCTAATCTTCAGCAAGAGGAGAGTATTATTTTACATGATTTTTTAAAAATTTATTATTATTGTAAAATTACAACAGTATTAAATAAAATATTATTTAAACTTTTTGTTGATTATATGAAAGCTGAAGAAGGAAGGGAAAAGTAAAAATGGTTCTTGTTTGACTGGGTGTACAGCAATGATCAGCAAACTAGTTCAAGAGAGGGGAGGTAGGGATGGCGACAGGGTAAGAGTAAACAGCTGAGGATAAGCTGAATAGATGATGATGTAGGTCTTGGAACGAGATGGTTGACTGAGATAGAGGCTATTGAAGGAATTAATTAAAAGGGTCTGAGTTGGAATGCAAAGTGTTATGGGGGAATTAGATGGAAATAATTATTGCAAGATTGGTAGGGTAGGCATGGGTTCCATTACTGTGAGCAAAAATTAACTGGGCCCTTATTAATGGGTTACTATGATTTGTTAGTCCATAAAAAAATCTTCCAGAGAGATAGTTGATGTGTTTAATGATAAGAGGGATATTGAGATCCTTGTGTATGACAGAATTTCTGACATTCGAAGGTGAGTTAGTAATCATGCGGAGTATTTTATTTTGAAGGACCTGTATTTTTTTTAATGTGGGTAGGTCGGCATAGCTCCAAGTGGGGGAAGCATAAGTAGGATAGGGCGGATTACTTATTTATCGAGAAGGACTTTAACAAGAATTAGTACTGAATTTCTGCCAATTAAAGGTATAAAGTTATGGATTTTGGCCCAGAATTTGTCAATTATTAATTGGATATGAAGTTTGAAGGTGAGTTTGGAGTCTAGGATAACTCCTAAGTATTTGACCTAAGAGTCTCAAGAGATTTGATCACTAAAAAATGTGAGGTTTTTTATTGGGGGGGGGGGGGGGGGCGTGACCTTTTCTAAATTTGAGAACTTTTAGTTTTATTATTTGCAGCAATCCTCCTGAGTGTCATCCACTCCTCTATTTGTTTTAGATGGTTTTGTAATTTATCTATTACATTGACTGGATTTTTTCCTTGGGTGAGGATAGCTGCGTCATCTGCGAATAAACAGAGACGATTGTAGAGATTCTGAGGGAAGTCGTATGTGAACAAATTATAGCAAATTGGGGAAATTAAAGACTCTTGAGGTTGATCGGCTTGTCTATGGCATATTGTAGAGAGAGTGTTAATAAGTTTAACTTGGAATATTCTATCTTTAAGGTAGGCATTGAAGATAACTATTATGTGGGGGATAATTTAATTTGATTGGTTTGAAGATCAGTCCTTCGTGCCAGAGGCGGTCGAAAGCTTTTTATATGTCGAGGAAGATACTTCCAGAAACTTGTTTGGAATTAAATCCTTCAGTAATGGCATTCACAACCCGTAGTAATTGATGAACAGTGCTGTGGTTAGTACGGAAACCGAACTTTGAAACAGGAAGAATATTATTCGTGGAAACATAAGTATTCTGGTTAACAGGATTTTTTCAAAGTGTGTTGGGGACAAGAATTTTTAAAGGCTCGATTGTGAAGGCCATCCTCTCCG
>BMAW01080716.1:99054-201876 GCA_019974015.1 Nephila pilipes
GAAATTAAAATTGGTATGGGTTTCAAAATAATTTTGCATTATTTATTCTGTTTTTTCAATATAATAATCATCATATGGAGTTGGATTTTCCTGGAACTAGGATTCAAGATTATGGGCAAGCAGATCAGCTTTTTCTTCATCAGAGAATACCAGACCTTTTTTGCGTATTAGTAGGGAGATATTGTAATATTTATTAGAAAGTTTTTTGCTCATATTAAAAAGGGAGTTATCTTCATTATTAAGCTGGTGGAGTAGGTTTTCCCATTTTTTTTTTGACCCGTGTGGCGATCGGGAATGATAGAATTAGTCCCACTGTAGCTCATGCCTGTTGTAAGAAGCGACTAAAATGGGCACCCAACGTCTGGGGGTATAGCTGGGCACCCTGCCCTTGGGGATTATATCAGGGACTTGCCTTCTTCAGGTAAGTACGGGCATCATGACCCCCGAGGCACCCTAGTGATCTTTTTCTTTCCTATGGGGTTTACTGTCTTTGGTAAACACGGGTGACGCACTCCCCGGATATCCTAGCGATCCTTCTCTATTTTCGACCCTCCTTCTTGTCTTCCCATTTGTGTCTAGATTTTCCATTTCTTCACGTCTAGACCGCAGTTAAATCTTGTTTGGCGCAGCATAGCTAAATCTGGCTCTTGCGCCAAAAAACCTTTACATTTACGCACTCACCCATTTTTTGTTTTAAAATGTATTGATTTCATTTTTAATTTGCTTTTAGAGGTTATTAATTATGGGTTTCAAAGCAGAGTACCTGGTGTTTTGCCATTGTTTTCTGTACCTATTTTTCTCTTTAATTAGGTTTCTGATATGAGGGGGAAGTCAAAGATGGGAGATTTTGATGGATCTGGTATTACTCGCATGGTTAATTGCATTTTGGATATTAGTAGTAAAGGATGTAATTGATCGGTCTAGATCAGAGATGTTATTAATAATGGGGTTATCTTTTGTGATATTATATAGAATATCTTGATAGCGGAACCAATTAGTAGTTAAGAGTGCGAAGGATGATAGGGAGAATTTTTATTGAAATAGATGTCCATTATTATAGAGTTATGGTCACTAGGTAGTTCATTAACACTTTCGACATTGTAGAATGGAATGTTTTTGAGGATAGCAAAATCTATTATGTAGTAAGTATGTCCATATTTTGAATCACAAACCACGCATGACCCAGATTGTGTCTATTCGTTTCGAAAAAAAGAAATAAATAAAAGGTAATACTTGTATAATAAAAAAGCCCTCAGTCTTTGTAGGCAAAGAATAAAACAAAAAGAAACTCAATTTTTTTAAAAGGAACTTCAACAACTTATCCTTAAAAATTTTCAAAACACCTTTCTTCAGATCTCGCCTCAGGTATCTCAGGCCGCTTTTGACGGTAGAGTTGAATGACGCTTGAGCCAGATATTATTTTGAGTCTTGACTCCGTCAAGTTTCTAGCCAAAAATCCTGCATTCCCATATATTTTATTTATTCAGATTAAAAATATATTATATCGACATAAACAGGATTTTTTTTTTTTTTTTGTTGCCAAAGAATGATTTTTTAAAAATTTTAAATCCAACTTACCAATCAAATATTTTTGTACAAAAAAATAAAAAAAAAAAAAAACAGTCTACCATCCCAATTGTGATAATCACTTTCACATAGCTTTTTTTTAATAATAATTTTTAGAGGGAATTTTAATATAAGTAAGAAATTAATGAAGATTAAATTATATTATTTTACTTAATCTTTTATCTTTAAGAGATTTCATGCTATTATACTACGTTAGTCATAAAGTTAGTTTCTGTACAAGTGAACATATACTTAGAAAATTGAAATTAAAATACAAATGTTTGTTACATTGTATGAAAAGTTAATGAGAAAAATAAAATAAGTGATGCATACACTTATAGGGGGCCGCGGTAGCCTAGTGGTCAGGATCGTGGACTAACGGCCGGCGGTTTTCGCTCAGTCGCGGGTTCGATCCTTGGCCGCCAAAGACTCGCCGTGTAGCCGGGGCTGATGCACGTTAAATCTGTTCGGGGCCCAAAGTCCTCTCGTTGGCGTGGTGTGGATGTTAGGAGAGGGGGGTGCCAGCTCAGGTGTCGTCCTCGTCACTTGACCGTGGTTCAAAATTACGAGGTCCGTCGCCAATAGCCCTCGTGTTGCTTCTAGTGCGACGTTAATAAAAACTAAACTAAGCATACACTTATAGAAACTCAAAAATATTTAACTTTAGGTATGTTCATGATATTTGTTGAAATAGAACACTTTTTATTGATTTAATGACATGTATGCACATATTAATGTTATTTTTTTTTAAAGAATGGAATGCCAGTATGTTGCTACTCAAAGAGGTGGAATAGCTCTTCTTTATGAAGGGCATCGTTACAACAAAGTTCGAGATGGAAAGGAAGGTACTGTTTACTGGAGATGTGCTAGGGATAGGCAATGTCCAGGCAGAGCTGTGACTGTATATAGTCGTATTAAAAAAGCTAATAATAAACACAACCATCCTCCAGATGCTTGGCGCAATAAAGTGGATCAAGTGGTTTCCGATTTAAAACTACGTTCTCAAGAAGAAATAACCCCACTTCCAACTTTGTTTACTGAGACATTAAAATATCTTGCAGTTAATCCTCAGATGGCTGCTCTTGCCACTATGGTGCCATCTTTATCTGCCATTAAAGCAGTGGAACGCACACAAAACAGAGGAATGCCTGCTCTTGTTCCATTTAGAGAATTGAGCCCTGATGATGAATGGATATTATCAAATAGTAAGTACATTGTGTTAATGATAACTGTATCTACTTATCTTATGTAAAAATTATTTCTATATTTTATTTACTCAATTTATTATTATTTGCTTTTAGAGAAGCCATTGTGCTTTTTTTTTTCTTATTCTTTTCTATAAAAAGTATTAAGCATACATATTGCTTGATTTTTTTTTCTTTGTTGCATAGAATTGTAGTGTTATGAGCTTATTGGTTAATAGAGCATGCGGCTTGCTTGTTATTTCTTTTTTGTGATTGTTGCTAAATTGTAGGAAATTTACACCTTCAGAAGTGGTTGCTTTGCATGCGTGTTTCCTTAGAAATCCTAAGTACTGAAGGCTGGGATCCTTAGTACTGAAAGCTGGAACTGCAAGATAAATGAAATGTGACAGTATAAAAGTAAGTTTGCTGTAAATCACTATTTAAATACTAGAGGGAAATTTTATGTAATATCCCATTTGTTTTTTCTCACTTTAAAGTTATCTTTTATATTTATAGTAATACTTTTTTTTAAAAAAAATTATTTTTACCAAATGATTTATTAAAAAAAAAAAACTAAGTTAAAAAATTATTTTTCTGAAAATCACCAATCATTTCGTATACATTTTAAATGAAAAAAAAAAAAAAGTTGTCTAAAATTTTTGCAAAACATAACTTTATATCTTTCAAAAATTATGTTTGTAAAGTAAATGTCGAATTTGTTGTCATATTGTATTCTTAAAGGAAAGTGTTAGTGTATCTTTATGTTTATTTAAATGTGACCATTATTGTTATTGATATATAGGAATTAAATTAATAGTGTTTTGAATACTAAAGTTCTCTCTTTTATTTTGTGATGGGCCTAATCAGTAGAATAAAAAATTGTAATCAAGTGGAAGATATATCTATATGAAACCTAAAATAACAACTTTTTAAATGCAGCCTTATAAAATGATAAAATATGCTGACAATTGTAGATGAAATTTAGGGATGTCAATTTCTTTTCTTTTGACCGAACTTTTTTGCATATCTTGTCTATTTTTAAAGAACTGCTTTTAACTGTTCTTTGATTCACTTGCTCTTTAATTTCCTTGAACAAAACCTCAAACATATTCAAAAGGAATTTAAACACTGTATACTGCTGCACACATTTGATGAAAAATGAAATCGATATAATTTTTTTAAAAATGTTTCGTAGAAAAGTAATATTAAATAGAAAATAATTTTTATTGGTAGATAGTGAAAGTTAAGCATCTTTGGTAATATCACAATAAAAGTACATTATACATGTATATATATAATATGCATATGCAAAATAAGTAAATGCTGGCATATTTTATATTGTTTTTATATTATAAAATATGTGAATTTAAAGCAAAAGCATTTAAAATTTTTGTAAAAAAATTAAAAATTCCTTTTCTTGTTATTTAATATATAATGCATGTGTAAGATATTATGTTGCTGCTTATAAAACACTTAAAAATAATATACAAATATGTTTCATTTCAGTTTGCTGTATCTGAAAACATTAAATACTATGCTCATAAACTTGTTTTTAAATATTTTCTATGTGTTTTTAGTAAAGACGCAAATTAATATAAGTACACTTGAAATATATATATATTAAACTTTTAAATTCATATTTGCTATCCTGATATAAAATGATCAGAATAAAAATAAAGAGAAAAATTTCAAAATGTTTTCATAATTAATCTTTTTAGATTTAATCAAATCAAATTGATGTGAATATCAAATATTGCATCAATATAAATAAATCTGCTATAGGAAAACATCTATGAATAATTAATCTTGCATTATAAGCCCTAAAATACATATTGCAATCAAATTTTATTTGGGAATGCTTAAGCAAAATATTTAAATATTATTATTATGCTGCACATTAATTATGCAAGTGCTCTTTTCACATTATTATTAATACCTAATAAAATGTGAAAATTTTAAAATTGGTTCATAAATATAAAAATAACAATACAGATAAATATAAATTAGATTGAAATAGAATATAAATTAGATTGAAAATTAAGAACATGATTAGAAATGAAAGAAAATTAGTTTAGGTTCCTTTTGTATGTAGAAATCAACTATATATACAAATCAGATTCAATAGTCAAAAAAGAATTGAAGAGCTGCCTGCCAAACAGACTTGGTTTTTATTTGGAATTGTTTCTCCTAGTGTCGTTCCTATTTTGAGTCAGTTCTATTCCGAATTGTTTCCCTTTATGTCTCTCTTGTTTCGAGTATATTCTGAATTGTTCCCCTCTAGTTGTTCTTATTGGGATCCAGAGTCATCAAAAAGTATGAATGAGTCTTTCTTATTTAATTTGCTTTAGAGGTTTTTTTTTTTTTTAATTCCTTCTGCTTTTTTTTTCGGGGCCTCATCTGTGCAATGGTTGGTTAAGGGCTTTATGCAAGGAATTGTATTCAGCGTGGTTTTTTGTGTCTCTTACCCTAATCGTTGATAGGGAGATTTGGTAGCTTTTGGATGGTTATTGTGGCGAATAACAATTGTTTGCTTCCATTTTACGAAAGTGAGCATCTAAGTCAGAAAAAGGTGTTGCCCGTTCTCTTGGGATTCTCTTCTGGTGTATAGTTTTCCATGAGTCATACTATGCATGGATATTTACTATTGAGGCAGTGAGAGGAAATGACTCTGAATAGTTCGGAGCAACAAAAAACTGGTTTCTGGTGGACCATTGATTTGAGTGTTCTCATTCTTTTAAATTAAACGGGTTCAAAAGTACAAATTGTTCATTAGATTCCCATCTGTAATGAAATTAGTACCTTCCTTAAAGAAATGGAAATTGTGTGTGATAACTTGAATGTTAACTGAAACATTAACACTACATTCTGTTATTCTTTTCAAACATTTTTTCTCCTGTTAAAAAAAGAAAAGTTATTTAACAACACCTTCACTTCAACATTTCATGATAATAAATTATCAAAATATGTTATTATTTTCACATTGTCGTGAACATTCTTGGGACAGAAAGACAGTTTTATTGCTGCTGAAGAATTGTTTATTTCATTATTTTTCATGATACTGTTTTTATTTATGACCTTTCATATGGTTCATTTTATTTATCTATGTATGAGAAATTTAATTTTGATATGAAAAAGTTATGTATCTTGAGTTAAAATTCCTTCACTTTTTTTTTTATTTTACAAATGTACAATTAGCCTTTAAATATCCAATTATGTGATTAAATAGTAAGAAATTTTCAAATCTGTATCATCTTCATTGCAAATATTATAATTGTTTTTTTTATATAGATTTGAAAATATCAAAGTTTCTTTGTAGTTACAAAAAAAAAGTCAAATGATTTACAAAATAAATTCATATTCATTACATTTTTTTGACTTAAAATGGTTTTTAAAACAGCTGAACTGTAACAGTTTTCATATACAGCACAACAGTTTTTAAATACAGAAAGTTTTTTCATTTTCCCTTTCCACTTTCCTTTGTGGAATTTGAAATTATAAATGTTATATTGCTCTTTTATTTAAGAATTTTTTCATGAAAGAATTTGATTGGTAACAAAATTTCAAATGGCAAAAAAAATGAATTGCTCTTTAAAGATGAGTTTTATTACATGAAAAAATTCTGCTCATTGATCCATAAATGTTACTTATGAGGTTATAAGAATGTGGTCTTAATAACAATTTATTCTTCTATAGTTGCGATTGTTGCTATATTATGGATTATTTGGTAATGTGTTAAGGGATTTTTGAAAGCTACCAAAATCTGACTAAATATTGAGGCTGTTAAAAATTGATTTAAAACTAAAATTGATTAAAAAAATTTTTTTTTCGTGTTATTTGTATTTTCTTAATTGTATTTACAGGAATGAAATCTGATTTAGAAATCAATTTAAGAAGGGAGGGAAATGTATTTAGCATTTCCACTTTTTGAGGTTGGGGTTGGAAGGAAGCTAAGTATTATAGAAAACCCCTAAGTTTTCACTGAAATTCATTATGTGCAAAATATTTAAATGGACAATAAATTGTTTAAAATTTCAGGTTTACTGTAGAATTCATTTCTGGCTAACAATTGCACTTTAAATGTTAAAATTAGAACCTCTCTTGAATATGATACATGCTTCTATACAGCTTAGTAAGGAATGATACAGAAAAATGGTTTTCAAACAGTAGTATGTGTACACCTGAGGATATGCAGGCGTCTAATGTATCATCACTGTCTCAAAACAAATTCAAGAACCTATTCTTGTCTGCTCTGCAAGGAACCCCCCCCGGGGCGCCCCAAATAAATATGAGACAAAATCTCATGATGATTTTGTTAGAAAGAGGATATCCTTTTCTAACCATTTCATGGGTAATATTCAATATGAAGTAAGGGTATCAATGGAGCTCCTAAACCCCATAGACTGTTTATCTCCTGTGTAAGTTTTGAATTCGAGAATGAATTATGAATCTATGCTTGCCTAGTATCTTAAAAATTTAATATAAAATAAATTTAGCATTAAAAGAATGAATTAAAAAATGAATTTAAAGTAACTTTAGAAAGATTGCACCAGGATTCTATATTAACAAATGTTGGGTTGGTGGAATTTTGGTTGGGATGGTTTTTTGAACCCAATCAGAGTTCAGTAAGGAAGCTGAAAATAAATTCAAGAGAAAAAAATATTTTCTATTTTTGAAGTAAATTGAGAGAGAGAGAAGTAATTTGATTGGCTTATTCCTATTGGAGGGCATATCAACCTGCTGATTAGTTTTTGTAAGTTAGAAAAGTTTGAGAAAAAATTTGTGAAGCTCAAAGTATTGAAGCATATGGTGAAGCTCATTTGTATCTCCCTTATGAATTTCTATTACCTGCATGTGGTGATTTATTTCAGCTGGCCGTATGACCATCATTCTCAATACTGATTTAAAAACAAAGAGGAATTAAAACAGTATATCTATTTTAATATTTCTATTGGGTGCTTTTTTGATGGAAGGATTTTATACAGTTTCTAATTTACTAAAGAATTTAATGGGCTATACTTTTTGGTAATACAGTTTTTGTAGTGGGAAATTTTATCTGTTCTGAGATGTTTTTTTTAATAAACTAGCATGTATTTATTCTTATTGAAGAATTAAACTTTGAAATTTCCTTATGAATTTGTGAGTTTTTACTACATGGCCTCAATCTGGACAGGTGTAAGTTAAAACTGGTCTGTGAATCAGAGTATAGAATTGCAGTTTATTACTTCAATGTAACTTTAGATTACCTTGAGATTGGGTGATAAGCTTTAGCCATGCTTACTTGGAATTTTTTTTTTTTTCTTTCTTATCTGTGTTATATATTGTTTGAAAGTGAGTGTGACTCCAAGCTGTTTAATGCACTGAGACCAGGGAAATTTCTTATTTTGTAGATAAATGTTTGGACTTTTTTTCTTCCTATATTTGGAGAAAAAGATGATCTCTGCTATGTTTGAAACAATAATTCATAGGAATTATTGGTCTGAACACTGGAATTTTTATTACTTTATTAATTCATTTCAACGTGGAGTACCACAGTTCAAAATTGTGCTATAAGTGAAATGTGAATAACTTTCTTTCTCTGGCTAATTGAAATCCATCTTAATGCTCAACTAATCAGAACCTATCTTGAATTTCTTTCTATCCAGTTGGCAAATTAGGTTGCTCTCAAAATTTCGAGCATAAACTATGAAGCTGAGAATCTTAATTGTTTTCATGTTAATTTTTAGGTCTTGAAACACTTAGTTTTTTTTTTATGTAAATTTAACATCATTATGATAAATTTAATCTCATTAGATGTGATGAGGAGGTAAATGCTGTAAAAGCCTAGGAATTCTGTATAAAATCACGAAGGTGTGATTATTTACACCTTCGTGAGCATAATCATAGACTCGGATAAAATTTCATACTCCTTGAAAATGATTTACAGACTTTTTCTGAGAGTTTTTACTATCTAACAATTGCTTAGGGTTACTAAACTTGTCTCCTTCAGTAAAAAAAATACTAGGAAAATTGTATTGGTGTCATTTTTCTAGACACTCAAAATACAAAGTTAGGCTCTTAGGCTGCTCCTTCAATTAATCAAAATTAATATCCTTCCTGCACTTATTTGTAGTATAGCTTCCTACTTGCAAAACAGAAAGTTTAGAGTAAGGGGAAAGTAGGAAATCCTTTATTTCCCTAGAATATCAAAGCAAGCATTTCATAAGAATCACAATTAAGCTCTACATTATTTAATATCTGCGTGAATGAAATTCCCTGAACCATTGTTACTTAATATGTACGCAGATGATAAGGCACAATTTAAAAATCCCAATGCTCTTTATCTAGCACTCAATAAGTATAGTACTCTTTTTGGGAAATGTTTGTTGGATTGAAAAAATTAAAATGTTACTAAAACAGATGCAGTTTTGTTTACAGTCAAAAGATCTCCATGCCCTCAAATCAAATATCTTGGTATAGTGTTTGATTAAAAACTCATTATGAAAACCCACATAGAATACATTTGGAACAAATACTGTAGTTATGCATAAAGTTTTCCTCTAATTTTCTCAGAATTCAGATGTGTCCAGAAAACAAAGTACTTATTAATATTCTTGTTCTCGGATATCTTTTAACGTATACTTATCCATTGTGAGGATATGTTGTTAAGAAGAATTTCAAAATTCCATTTTAAGAACAATTTACAAATCTAGAAGTTTCTTGAGAAATCTTGATCATTGATGCTATTCACTCATTTAAAGAGTTTGTTGTTCATCTTTCAAAGAATTGTAATAATTAATAAATTAATTCAAAATTTAGAAGTGTGTGATCCCTAGACCTAGAAAAATTGTTCTTGTAATTTCATTTTAACCGCCATAACATTCATTTCTTTAAATTATTTTTTACATTTCTTCTTTATATTTGTTGAGCTCTTCGAAAGAGGGTGCCAAAACATTTTTCAATTCCAACTCTTTTACTTTCCTACACTGAGTAGTGTATCCATACAATGTAAAAAGTTTTATAAATGTTTTTTGAAATTTCATTCATCCCATAGCAATTGCAAAGTCACAATATTCAGACAGGAATGTTGAAGATGCTTTGCTGCTAGAAACTACAAAACAAGTTCTGTAGCTCAGGGAGGAGGAGCCAACTAATTGCCTTTTTATTTCGTGCAGTAATTTAAAGCAAGCATTTAGCCATCTGATTCTAAATATTTCAATAAAATAGTATTGACATCACTGGACCTTATATTTTTTTCTTGGTCATATTTGGTATGAACAAAAGCTTTGACTCAATAATGATTATTTGGAAAAAGAAAAAAATCAAATTAAAAAAATTAATTAAAGTTTAAATTAAATAAAAAAATTTCTTCCTCTGCAGCATTTTAATTGTTAAATAAGACTGTATTTTAAATGTATTTCATGTTTTGAGATTTAATTTGTTGTGAGCTTTTCCAAAAACAAAACTAAAATACTTACGTTTCTAAAAACGCATATAAAAAAAAAAATGCTGGAGTTTTTATTAATTTACATTGCATGTTATTTATTTCTTAGTGTTTAGTTCTTAATTGCTCTTTTAAATCCGCGAACAGTTTTCGAAAAGGAAAATGGATATCTTTTTGCTTAAAAAATTTGGATACATGTGGTATTAGCTTTATTGTCTTAATGAGAAATTATGTCTCCAATTTAATGAAATTGGCTATTAATTTAAAATCAAAATAAATTTTGTTATTGGGCAATCATTATTCATCTTTGTTTATCTTGTTCAAAAAAAAAAAAAAATCTCTATCGAATTCTTAAGATTCTTTGAAAAGCTAGAACGTAATAGGATAAAACTGAATCGAAATCAGCAAAATTTTAGAAGGAGAATATGAAGTAAATGCAATAACTTTTCTCGTACATCTAATGATTTTCTATCTATGAAACCATTTCTTTTTTTGGGGGGGGCCTTGAAATTTCAACAAAAATTGTGAAAATTTATTTATCTCGTAATTTGTTGTATTATTTTCTTTTCTGATTTATTATTTTATTATTATTCTTTTGGAGAATTATTTTATTTCTCTTTATAACATTGTGAAATCATTTCATTCTTTTTACTTCTCCCAGTGTATATGAAATCAGGTGTTTTTTGATGAATATAATTGAAACAAAAAAATTATAATAAATATGCAGTTGTTAAAAAAAATCTAAATACTTCTTTCAAATCATTCATAAAAAATACTTCATATCAATGTGGGCCAAAAAGATAATAATAAAAATGAAAAGCTCATTATTATGTAAAGGAAAAAATAAGTAAATGTCATATTTAACAGGAAAAATAATTAATAACAGTAAATTATTATTTTTGATAGTGAGAAGTCATAGCCCATAAACTTTTGGAAAGTCCTTAAATAATATACTATTTATAAAATTATTTTTTTTTTTATTTCAAAAACTTATGTGTATAAGTATGTAGATAATTTGGTTTTTAACTTCACTTATTTTTTAATTATCTTCATTCCTATTCTTATGTCGAAAGTGTTACATTTTTTCTTTGTTTGCATTTTTATAGGTGCTTCAACATCGGAGCCATTAGATATGGCTATGAAAAACACTGGTGTTTTGTTAAAAAGAATGCGAGCTCTCTTAAAAAATACCAACTACGTCAGTGATCCATTACAAGCTTATATCATTCCATGTACTGATGCACATCAGGTATTTCACAAATTTCTCCTCTTCATTAAAAAATCATTTAGAAGATTATTGCTAAGAAACTCAAATTTCTTTTGAAATTTTGTGTTATAGACCAGATTGTCTCTTGATTAAGAAACAGCTTCATATTTTAATATTTTTTCCTTTTATATTTCTTAAATATTTTATTCTTCTACTAGAATAGACTTTGTAAGCTAATTAATAAAATTATTTAGCTTTTTTGTGAAATGATATGTGCTGGATATTGTTCATAGTTTTAAGTAGTTTGCTTTGATGTTCACTTCTGTAGATAGGTTTTCCTGTTATAATTTAGTGCTGTGTGCAGTCATAATATTTTTCTATAGTGGTTTGGACTAAGTGCTTGAATAAAAAAAAAATTGAGCTCTATTAATCTGTTTGTCTAAGAGGTTTTCTTCCTAAAGCTTTGGTAATTGTGCTTATTATAATTTTCCCATCAAGAGTTCTCTGCTTATAATACTTTATTACTATATTCAATTAAAAGTCATGTTTAAATGCAACATTTTTTGAATAAAAGATTTTTTTGTTTCTTTTTTTTTTTTTTTTTTTGTAAATTATCAAAAATAAGTAAATATATTTTTTGTTATCTCTCACAAACTTGTACAAAATACCTGATCATTATTTCAGCATGATTAAATGTTTTTTTTAACCAACTAGCAGATTAATTATTCAATTTATGAGATAGATCCTATAATACTAAAAATCCGTCATGTTACTGATCTAGGAAATAATGAGTGATACTTTTTTTGAAAGATATCCCAATTCTAGAGCTAATATATCCAGTAATTTAGCACTCTATAATCACACTTTCCAAACTTATATAATTGAATGTTTATACCTTGACCTTCATTGCATATTGTGAGTTCTTGGATTTTTAAAAAAAAACTTGTTATAAAGTAGTGAAAATGTTTTAAAAACTTTTCTCTAAATTTCCTATGAAAATTTGAAGGAAACCTATCTTACAGTGTGATTTTTAAATTTCTATCAGTGTAACAAATCAAATGATTAATATTGTGTGTGAAATTCATATTACTTTAAAAAAAGCTCATTCTCTTGAAGAATTTATAATAGATGGTAGTTGTGCTGTTTGTTTAAATTTATCTTATATAAGTGATTTGCTTACTAATAGTAAAGTATAGTATATGTTTCTTGTTAAAACTGTTTTACTTAAAAAAACTTTTTAGAGTGAATATCTTGCCCCTTGTGACCGACGTCGAGCTTTTATCTCAGGATTTACTGGTACAACTGGTATGTTTTTCTAATTTTTACTATATATTTTTTGAAAAAAATTCTGATGTTTATTACACTTTTAGTTTTTCAATATCTAACAGAATTTGAAAAATATTAGACAAATATATTCACATTGATCTTTATCCATTATACCTGTTACATCAAAGGTGAATATGTTTGTGAGGATAATTATAGATTTTTAGTTCAATTTCTTTATTAATATTATGCATTTCAGTTAATGATAAACACCAAGCAAGATTGGGCTCATTGAGTGCTTCATCATTTATTTATCATTTTATTTCCTTTTTTTCCAATCTGATTTTAATTATTTTAAATACCTGTTCTCTGATAGTGAAGGACACCTACTTCGTGGAAAATTCTTACTCAATGGTGGCACGGAAGAATGTAATTTTCATAAGAAAAACCATCCCTTAAAGTTCTAAAGAAAATAATACGAGTGCTATTCAGAAAGTAAGGAACATTTTGGAATTAAAAAGAAACTAAGTACAAGGGGAAAAAATTATTATATACATCAGAAAGAGCGACTAAAATTCTACATTTCTACATAGTCACCAAACAAATTGAGACACTTATCATAGCGGTGGACAAGCTTTGAAACACCTTCGTCATAGAATTCTGCCGCCTGTGATCTCAGCCACTCAGTGACGCACTCTTCTTGCACTAAATTTGCGGTAGCCTAACTTTTGTATGACAATTTCAAACAACAAAGTTCGTGAAACTTGCGAAAGCTCCGTTATTGTGAAACGGCGGTTTTCACGAATCTTTTCATCAACTTTAGCGACCAATTCGTCAGTCACAATGCTAAGGCTTCCACTCTTCTCTTCACCGTGAACGTTAGTTCGGCCATATTTAAACTGAATGCACCATTTCCGGATTGAACTTTCATTCAGTACATTTTTTCCGTAGGTTTTAGTTTTTTGCCAACAAAAACCGTATCGCAGACCGCAAATCCCAACTGGCGGGATTTTCAATTGCAGCGCACATTTTAAATTTGAATATCGAAAAAACGGGCAGCGTAGAAATGTTCCCGTTGTGATGGCTGGACGCCGACTGAGATGCCGAGTTCGCATACACCAAAATATACGTGATCGGCGCGCGCCTAGCGACGTTAAACGGAAACATTCCTTACTTTTTGAATAGCCCTCATATTTTTAAATATATTTGATGCTTAATATTTTACGAACATGAGATGTCGCTTCCCTGCCGCGGTTCTCTTGTGAAGGAAAAGAATCATTTACAGAGATGTCAGGAGTCAGCTAAGGGATATGTAAGCTATGTCCCCTTGCCCTTGGCGACGGATTTTGCGACGTGGCGAGAAACCAGGGAATAAAAGCAAAAATCGCGAATGTGCAGGAACCTAGGCGATAATTCAGATAATTCATTATTTTAGTTATATGATGTGATATGAACAGAAGGAGAACATTTTTAATATGCAAAACTGGTAGGAATTGGTTGTCTGTTAAATGAATGTTCAGTTATTTAGAAAAAAATATACTTGGATGATGCAACTTAATAACCTTAAGTTTCGTCATTTGCGTAAAGAATACTCAAATAGCATTTTTTTACCAATACTTAAAAATTTATTTTTATTTCTTTATTAAGCATGACGTATTTGGAATTTTAGTGCTATTAATAAATCAATGATGAGATATAAAATTTAGGTAAAATAATTTAGATTAAAATATTTAACTCTTAAAGGACTTTGTAAAGGTGTTAACAATTGCTTTAAAATTTCAATTTGTTGCTGCTGTAAAATGTTACTTGTTGAATATCTTTGGTATTGTTAGGAACTGCTGTGATAACAGAAAACCATGCCAGTTTGTGGACTGAGAGGCGGTATTTCCAGCAAGCAGACAAACAACTTGATAACAACTGGACCTTATTGAAAGAAGGTTTGTAAACATTATCTCTGTAGAAAAGATGTACTACTGATCGGTTTTACATTTGTCTTGCAGCCTCTAAAAAGTTATGTCAATTTTAACCTTTTAAAGTGATATCTACATATTTTTTAATGAGCATATTATTTTGTTTTAAAGGTTTGCCCGGTACTCCAGCTATACATGAATGGTTGTCTAGGGTAAGAATCATTTAAAATCTTATAATTTCAAATGAAAAAAAAAAATTAATCCTAATTTTTAAGTTGCATTTTCTGTTTGATACCAGAATCTCTACTAAGATTTGCTATTGCTTAATTCATGAGTACAAATTTTTATGTGAAATTTATTCGATCTGAAATATTTTTTTTTGTATTCATATTTTAAAATATCACATTTTTATGCTTAAAGGTGCTTCCAGTTGGTAGTAAAGTTGGAATTGATCCTCTATTAATATCATATGGTAAGAATTTTGGTATATTAATTAGATGGATTGTGGTGAAAAAAATTATGTTTTTAATTATTGTAGTGAAATTTTTTATCTATTCAAGTATTTTCCATTGTTCAAATGAAGCACATCAGGAAATTTTTGGCATGTGCATTAAATTTGTCTTTTTTTTTTTTTTTTTTTTTTTTTTACACATCATAATTATTTGTTTTGATGCATAAAATTTTAAGTCAATATAATGGTAATCTAAAAATGGTCCTCACCACCATACGGACATTAATCTTTCTTTTTCTTCATTTAGGTAGATAATTCAATTAAGTAATCTTATGCATTTCAGTATGACTTTAAATATGTATACTCATGCTTGTAAAAATTGCAACCCTTATAAAGGACTGACTCATCAGAACAATGAAATTTATTTCACTAAAAATCTGTATTGATACAAATATACAATTTAATTTTTAAAATAAAATTTTTTAAAAAAACAATGCAACATATCCAAAATCAATATTTGAAGAAGCCACTACATGCTATCGTAAATGATTCTGTGCTATGGGTCATCAAATCAAACTGATTTTGAATCTGTACTTGAGGAAGAGCTTTCCAGAAGGCTTCTATATCAACCCAAAGTGCATCTATATCAGGTAAAGGTCAAGCATCCCAAGTGAGATACTTACCAATGAAAACCTAAATGTGTTCAGTTGATGATATATCCAATGAATAGGCAGTTTGAGGAAAAGCCTGTATCTGTTGTGCTGAAAAGAACGCTTGAATGTTTCTAGCAATAAGTGGGCAAGCATTTTCCTGTTGATTATAACTCCATGAATGTGTTGAAAGAAGGTTAAGATTTCAGGCTCCATAACTTCTCTTGACAATTATCAATAATAATAGTAACTTTATCTCTTTCTCACAAAAATAACAGTGAACGTAGTGACCACCATCCATATATTCACCATATATTAAACCTTTAATGTTTTTTTACATTTTTTGAGCTCTGTAGTTTTAATAAATGCGAGCAGTTCTTCTGATGCAATCGCATTGCATTCTACGTATAGCATAATTCTTTCTTTAGATGTAGGCCCTCTTAAACACAATTGTCATTTAAACATTAGTTTTATTGGGTAAGCAGGGGTAAAATAAGCCAGTTCTGTTGGCATTAAAGACATGTTTTTCATCATATTCTTCAAGTATCAAAGGCAACATAAGCTGTGACCAATCTGTGGCTGTAGTCTGTGAAATTCAGCTGGCTTCACCACAAACATTTTTTAACACTAATCTGTTCCTTTTTTTTTTTTTTGAAATATTATGACCAAGTTGGATTTACAGAAAATTTGATACCCATTTGCTCTTGCAAGTTCATCAGCTCTTTCCAGCTACAAAAAATTTGTTATGGCTAGTTCGGATACTTGGCTTGTTTAAACCAAATAAGCAATGCCACCTCTATATCTTTGTTTAATCATTTTCATATGTTTTCTCTTTGGCTCAAACATTTCTGCAATTCGATATCTTTTTTTAATTATCACCAATTATGCAGAGTTAGCAATTCTAAATTCTTCACATGTTTCTATTTTCAACCTCCATTTTTCATCAACTTCCTTAAGCAGCTCCATCTTCATTTGAAGCAAAGTAGTGGTTTGTTTTCATACCAATTTCTCTCCAATTGACAAGTAAAAAAAAAAAAACCACTTTTATCCCCAGAAACAATGAAATTTACTGATTTTGACACAATTCACTGACTTCAATACAAAATCCACCGAGTTCAACACATATTTCACCGAATTTGAAAATTAATTAACCAGTACATTGGAATATTTTGACTGCGGCAACAAAACGTAATAAACTATTCAGTTTGTGATGCCCATTTCATTCTGACAAATATTCTGAGTAAAATGCTACTTTGACCTTTGTGAAATGTTGAGCTATATTTTTGCATTGCATGAACTTTGCAGTTAAGTTCAAGACTTGACTGTACTGTTGTCAGATCTCTGATGAAACCAAAGCACCCCTGTTGGACATTGCATCTTGCTAGCAAAAGATGCCAAATCCATGTAGGTGTCATTTCTTTTCTCCGTCAGAATTGTAAGGGATCAGGGTTAATTTTAGTTATTCAGCCAACAGAAAAGACTGTTCCTTTTGTTTGAGCTAACGAAAAAATAGAAAAATAAAAAAAAAAAAATCTGGGTCCTAGAAGCAAATCTTTTTGTGATTAGTGATATTTCTTGCTAACAATTTTTCTTTTTATATATACATTTAACTCTTGTTATTTCAAGTGCTAAATAATTTTTTTGTTATAAGAGAATAACTGCATATAAATAACTTTTCATTGGCATTACTGTAAATCTGTTTTATTATGTTTATGTACATTGTATTGCAATTTCAGAAGATTGGATTGAGCTGTCTTCCAAATTAGAAGTGTCTGGACATTCCTTACATGCAGTGTCGCAAAATTTAGTAGATTTGATTTGGGACGACAGACCTTCCCCTCCAAGCAATATAATTGAACCAATGTCTTTAGTTTATACAGGTAGTAAAATATAAGCAGCTTACTTTGAAAATTTAATCATTTATTGACACAAATATGAAATTTAATCATCTATTTATTTCCAATTTTACTAAAAATGAGTGAATTAAGATAATATTTTAATGTGGAGGTTTAAAGCTCCTTAAATATCATTTAAAAATTTCTTTTTACCTTAGAGGTTATCAAAGCAATATATATATATTTACACCTCTATTTATCCATAAAATTACATCATTTTTATTATTTTGATATCGTCATTTAGAAAAGTTGACAAGTTAAAAGTGAGTAAAATATTCCTTTTGTTCTGTTCATTATTTCTTCAAAATATAATGTAATTGTATGTATAATTTATTTCCCCCTTAATTTATGTAGTTTATAGTTATATTAACAGTTTTTCTTTTACTGTTTAACAGCAAAATTGAATAGTGGTCACTATAAATTTGATTGATTTCTCACCAGGAAGGTTTGAGCTGAGATTAAACTGTTAAAAATGTTTCTGATAATTAGTTTTATTTGCATTGGTCATCAGTTTCTTTGATCTTCTTATACCAGAAGGCTAAATGAAGGAATAATTAAATACATAAATATTTAAACAATTGGGAAAATTGTGAATTTTTATTGTTCAAATGGTATTCTTTTTTTATTCTGATAATTATTGACTCTTTGAAGCACTTAAAAACTTTTCTATTTGTAAAAAGAATTTAAAATGTAATATTTTGAGTAAGTTAAGATGAAAAAACAATTTGCTTTTGTATATTGTTTTGAGCAAATAAAAAATTTTGACTCGATTTTCTTGAGACTTAACGTTTTTTTCAAATTGAATCACTGCTAGAAGTAATAAAAAAAGTGTCACTTTGCTTTAAATATATGAAATTTAATTTTGTGTGATTTGTCTTAAATATTGTAACATAAAGAAAAACTGTATTAATTTCAAAAGAAGAAATTTTGACTTAAGAATTAACATTATTTTTAGCATGTACTGTCCTAGTTATTCATTAAACCTACTAAAAAGGTCGTAGACTTTTAAAATACCTCTTATGGATGTAGTGTATATACAGAATGGCTATATTATATGAAGTAAGTCATTCTGTTTTACTATCACATGAATTAAATTTAAGTTTTATTCATTTTTAGGGTATGTTCAAGTTCCCCTCTCACCCATTTGAAAGGGTTGACACAGACAGGAAACTTAAATTTATTTTTCACTTTTTTATTAAAAAAAAAATGACCTATAACTTTTGTTGTAGAACTTAGAAAATCAGAAAATTCTTTTTTTTTTTTTTTGCTACATGCAGAAGCTTTTTCTTAGGTATTAATTTTATTTCCCTGAATTAACTAACAAAAATTGCTTCTTTGGTTAAAAGTGATTCAAGTGTCCTAGTGGTTTAGTCCTCAATAAGAGAGACATGTTTTTGTAAATTAAAATAATTTGATTCTGCATAGGATATTAAATATTAGTTTTGGTTTTACATATTATTTTATATTGAACTAAATGCAGATAACATAGTTCGCTGATTTCAAATTTTTTTTAAAACAATTTAAATGGTCATATATTTATAGGAAGATCATGGCAAGAAAAAGTGATTGATGTACGGCTGATTATGAAACAAAAAGGAGCGACAGCTTTAATCATAACTGCACTGGATGAAGTAGCTTGTACGTATATATTAAGTTAATAAATTGTATTCAGTTATATTTAATTTATAATGCTGGACTTTCTTGTATTAAATGTGGTTTGGTTATGTTGCTTTAATTCATTACATTTTTTTAAAGCCTTCTAAATAATTTGTTCAGAGCATTTTCTACTCTAATTGATTAAATAAAATTTCTAATTTGAGGAATAAATATTTTTATATATCAACAGTTAATTTAGAAGTGAATTAAATTTCTTTAAAAAAAAGTTTCATTTGAGTTTTTTCCCTTGTGTTGTAATATTTTATGAAAATTTAAATTTAAAAAAATAGACTTAAAATTTTATTAATTTTGCATGAATCAGTATTTCTTTTGAGTTTATTTTTGTTATATGAATACTTCTTCAAAATTTTGAATTATTTTAGTTGATCTTATTGAATTATAAAGTTATGCATATAATATATCAATTAGATGTAATTTTCATCATATTCTTATAGAATATTTCACAAAATTTGGAACGTTTCAAAATATAGCTTCATTCTTTTTCAAATTTGATGCTGGAAAATTTCAAAACTGTACCTTAAAAATTAATGGAATGTAACTTGCTCTCTTTTGTTTTCAATAAAACCTTTTTTAAAATTATAGTACCTCATAAAATCCTAACGAATATCTTCAAAACTATGAAAACTATATGTTGTGTAGAATTTATATATATAAAAAAAGTTATGGTAAAAGTTAAATTGCATGGTTTCACATTCTTGACAATATTGAAATATTAAAGAAAAACTTGTTTGTTTTATTTGTCATAATTCTTGAATAATTAAGGGAAATATATTATTGGAACTGTCAGCCTTTTTATGAAATCATAACTTCAAGCAAAATACTATGTTAAGAAGGTTATTTTGTTTTGCAATTCTGTGTTAATTTTTTTTATTCACCCAGTTATATATTTGTAATTATATGGTTCATGAAGAAATTATAAGTCAACTATTGAATTTATGCATTTCTCAAGAAGGCATAATATTCAATAAGCTTTTGTATTTAAAATGGATCGGGAAACACTTTCTGTTCTAATTGCACCTTTAAAAATTAATCTAAATTTTAACTCATTTTTGAAAAATTGAATAAAGCGTTTGTTTAGAATTTATAACCTTCTGTTAAAATTAGCATATTATATGTAACATCAGAATCTTAAAATACATTTGATAGAATTTCATAACTGCATTTTCTGAGAAAGAAAGGTGCTGGTTTTGATTGTGTTGTCCTCAATTTATTTGAAAATGCCACAGATTAAAGAGTTTTCTGCAAAAATTTTTATTTTTAAGGGTACTGGTAAATATGAAAGTTAAATAGCTAAGTTAATGAAGCATTTTAATACTGCATTTACAATGCCATAATTAAAAAACATGATCCAAACAAAATAAGATGGTCTGGAACAAAAGTATTTTGAAAGCACATGACGATTGACAAATTTTCCTACTATCAACTGAAAAAAGTCTTTTGATTTGTAAAATTTCGGGATGTTTTAGCAAAAAAAATTTCATATGTCACACTTAGGAATTCTTTAATCAAATAATAATACAAAATTTATGAAAATGAAGAAAAACTAGAATGGGCTGAAAATGTTACGGAATGATAAGCAGAAACAAATGTTTTCTGATGAAAGAAATTTAATCCTGACAGTCCTGATGGCTGCACACACTATTTGTGTGACTTAGGAAGGGTCCAAAGGAATATTTCAGGGGACAAATGAGAGGAAGATTGGTAATGCTTTGGGGAGCCTTTAGTCATGATGGAATGTGTGATTTACAGAAAATTTTAGGATGTGTGTATCCTGCACAATATCAAGCTATGTGCTGTATGATTATCCAACACTGTTTAGGCTTTTAATGGGATGTAATAACTGGATATTTCAGCAAGAATACTTGCTGCACATCTTAATCCACTCAGGAATGGTTTAAAAAAGCAAAGGTTTTAAGTTTTGCAATTTCAGACTTGAATGCCATGAAAAACTTTTGGGGTACATTATCTTGCAAAATTTATCCTAATATTAAACAGTTTTCATCATTCCATGAACTGGAAGTAGCCATAGTAAAAGAATGGCAAAATATTTCTGAAAATGAACTTAACCACCTGGTCATTTCAAGAAAAAACAGAGTGTTTGAGGTTATCAAGAAAAGTAGAGGAGCTATATTATATTAATTTTCATACTTTTTTGTTTTTAGATTAGTTATCTTATATTTTTTTAACAGTGATTTATTTATTTATATAATATTTGTTAACTTATTAATTTATTATATTATTCAAAGTTATGGAAACCTAATTATGATAAATATGCTATAATATCAAAATTTTTGTTTGTGTAAATTATATTTGGAACCTTTATTTATTTTATAAGTTTCAAAATTAAAATGGCCTAGTAACTTCTTAATGGATTGCATAGTTAACTTTGAATTTATAAATATGCTTAGAAATATTTTTATTTGTCATCAGTATTACCTATATATAAAATTTTTAAAGTTATCATATTCTAATATGTATTGTTTATTTTAAAATGGTTAATTGATTAATCAGATTTCTCTGTTCAATTCTTTTTTTTTTATTGTTTATGCATTTTAAATTAATCAGTTATTGTTTTTGTTAATTTTCTTGAAAATATATTCATTTGTAGTTGCGATATTAAACAGTTTGTTTATTAAAAAATTAAGGTAATATAAATGTTATTAAATAAGAAAATTTGTTGTTAGTGTTTTCAAAAATGAAATTTTAACATATAGTTAAGTGTAATTTTGATCTTCTTTACACATATCTTGTTTATGGTGACTCAAATATTTTATTAAATTTATGTATCTGGTTCTGAAGATATATTTAATAACATTCATATATACAAACAAAATTATATTATTTTTTTAAAAAATATTATAATTGGAATTTGTTGAATTTTAAAAATTATTAAAATTTCATATTTTAAATTGTGATGTATTATCTCTATAGTGTTTCTCAACCTTCATATAATTATATGTACTTCATTATGTATCTTGCTACATAGAATTTTGCTCTTGTGATCTAAAATATAATGATATCAGACACAGTTATTTCAATTCAGAATTGTTCTTGTAGGGCTTTTTAATTTGCGTGGCAGTGACTTTGACTATAACCCAGTTTTTCTTGCTTTTGGTGTTGTAACATTAGAAACTGTTTAGTAAGTATATTTTTAAATAATTGTTTTTATATGCAGATGCTTCCACTTTCCTAAAAAGAGAAATTGTAAAGTTTCCTTTTTATGCTTAAATAATTATACAATTGCAGTTTATCAGTTATTTTTGTTAGTTTCAGATATTTATATTCATTCATTTTGTTCTTATTTAGTTTTCTTTTTTCTAACTTATAGTTAATACTGAATCCAGGTATAGTATTGCTAATGTGTCTGTTCTCCAATGGGAGATATTTATTTTTTTACTTAATCAGTATCTGATTTTTTATGTTGATATAGAAAATTTTCTAGTCTTTAATGCTTAGGATTCAGAAGTTAAAATGTTTTATTTTGAGATATGAATGCCTTTGATTTTCTATTTTATGAAAACTTTATGGTATTCACAGACATGTAAAGAAAAGAAACATTTTTATGCATTTTTTAAAACATTGCATTCTTTATTTAGAATAAGATTTTTAATGATATCAAAAGTTTCCTTGCACTAACAGATTCTTGTAATCCATTAAATATATTTCAATCAATTTTAGGGATAGTAGCTGTATAATACTTATTTTTTAACTGGATAAATTTTCTGGAAGAAAGACTTCAGAGAAATGTTTCCTTTTAGTGATTTCATCATAAGTCACAAAAAAAAAATCAAAACTGTATTTTATCATTACAAATTGCACATGGTTATTTGAAAAGGGGCCTGAACTTGATTTTTAAGGTTTCATTTATTGTTTAGACGAATGCAACATCACAAATTATAAATTAATTCATTTCAAATAAAATTGACAAATTCTGTTAATAAATTTTATCGTAAATTGAGGTATATGAGAAAAATGTGTTAATTTTACTATCTCTCCTCAGTAAAGTTAATGTATCATTTGAAATTTGGTTAAGTTATAATAGCGATGTACATATCTAAAAAAAGCATCTGTGGAAGGATGACTTAACAAAAAGTACATATCCTGAGGAGAAAATAGTAATTGTGATATTGAGTTTGTACTTTACATAAGATATTTTTATAGATAGTTTTTATTGACTTTTAGTAATTTTGATATTATTAATCAAAGATTAAAAGAAAAAAAAAATTGTATGTAGTCTTTCCTAAATTTGTGTTCTCATTAATGTTTTTCAGAGTTTTTTTATAACCCTATTTTTCATATCAGTTGAATAAAAAAGTATTGTAAATCGTTAATAGCTTTTGTGAAATTAGTTTCAAAGTAAAATTTCTCAATCTTTTTTTTTCTTTTTCCAGTCTCTTTGTAGATGAATTCAAGATCACTGCCCAAGTGAAAAGGCATTTTCAAGAAGATTGTTTTGATAAAATAAGAGTAGAAATTCGCCCTTATCAGTTGATTAAAGAATTTTTAAGTTGGCTTGTAAACCAGCAGCATGATAAAATTTGGGTTTGTATTTATTTAGTATTCCCAACACAGTTTAATGTTCTTTATTCTTTCAGTATAATGATGTTTTCCAAAAGTTGTTAGATTTACCTCCTTATCAAAAATTTATTTCATCTGCCATCTTTTTCCTGTTCAGCATATCTTGCAAAACTATTGTTTGCTCTTTGATTATCATTTCACGATACTTGAGCGAGCCTGTGTACTTGCTGTTTATGAACTACTCATATTGTATATTTTGTATCAAGCAATAAAATTGTAATATTTAATGAAATGATTTAAGTAAGAAAGATTAGTGGATATTTGAATTTTAGAATTTTCAGGGGAAAAAAGTAATTTTTAAATTTCTGATGTTTATACATTCCATGTGCTTTTTGAAGAATCATGAAATATTAAGCACACATAACTTTTTAATAATTAGCTTAATAGCTGTTTTGCTAATTTTTTCAAACATTTGACTCTTGCATGTTCTTTTTTCAACAGTTAATATCTATTCAGTAGTTGTCTTTAGTAATTGCAGTTAATCAACATGTCATTCTAATATACAATAAACTATATACTTTAGAATTATGTGTTTGTGAAAATGATTCAAGTTTAATAAAATTGATATGATTTGAATTTTTTAAATTATTTTAATTTGGAGATCAATAAATGAAATTTCACTCTTGATATATTTTAAATATGAAATATGCTTTAATTGTAATGTCAGATATATAAAATGGTATCTGAATATTTGAAATGCTTACTTACAGAAGGAAAGGATTATTTCAAAGTGATTTAGCCTTTCACTTCTCTAGTGGAAGTGATTTTAAAAGAGTTCAATTTTTGCTGAGTGATTGTATTTGATTTTTTTTCTGTTATTTTTGCAATGATATAAAAAAGTTTGAAAACAAAATTTGCAGAAAAATTTGTTTTTCTTTCTTGGATTTGAGAGGTAGGAACTTTTAGTTTATGACTTTGAATATTATAAGTTTTCTGTTCTAACAGAGAACAAAGGGAGAGAAACTTAAAAATTGTTAAGTTATAATTATTGATTTCTTATTGCATCTCTTTCGATTCATTTAAGCAAATGTTTGAATACAAAGTGATTATTAATAAGTTGTACTGAAATAAATGTATGTTTGAGAGTTTTCCAATTTCATTTTACTGTTTTAAATGGTAAATAGTATGTTATTCTCTTTTTGTCTGTGGGTATTTTAAATGCTTGAGTATTGAATTTATTTCTCTGTTAAAACTTTTATTTGAAACTAATCGAATATTTTCAAAATTAAATAAAACATGTCAAATTTGTTTTCATTATCTTCGATTTATTTTCATGTCCAATATTGTGATTATGAAATATCTATGTGTGTTTATTTTCATAGATAAGCCGAAAATCAAGTTATGCTCTTCTCAGGTTAATTCCTGAGGTAAGTTTTGAAAATTAAAATTATTTTTATGTTATGCATTATTTAATTATTAAAAAAAAAGTTTTAAAAAATTCTAGTGTTTTAATTTTTACTAAAAATTTAATTGTCTTTCCTTTTTAGAAGTTCCATACATAAAAGCGTCTATAATTTTTCCGTCAGAAATAATTTATATACAACTATTCATATTTCATTCTTGACTACTTTTATTCATACATATTATTAAAAATTTTTAATATTCTGATAATCTGATTTTCAACTCTTAGGAATGTCGTATTGAAAGTGTAAACCCTGTTTTGTTGATGAAAGCTGTTAAGCATGAAGTAGAAATAGAGTGTATGCGCCGTGCACATGTAAGTATTTATTTTGGTTTTATATTTAGACTAGAAGTTGTTACTATTTAGAAACTTAATACATTGTTTTGCATACCAATAATTATGATAAGATATAAGTATGAAATTTTTGTACAAATTATCAAATACATCTGTGTCTGATTGCTCTTCCAAAAAGGATTTTCTTACTTATGTTGAAGGAACATTAATTCTTAATATCAGCATTATTTATGTCTGTTTTTAGTGTCGAAACTCTTAATAGTCTTTACATTATTTATGGAAAGCCTGATGCTAAAATTATGTGAAAATACTGAATTTGCTGCATTTTTTTATTATTATTATTATTATTTTTTATTTATTTATTTATTTTTTTTTTGAGTAAATTTATTTTTGTAATAAAGCATTTTGTAATTTAATGTATATTCATTCTGAATATACACAATGCATGATTAGAGGACCAATGTGTCAATTTTATTGCAACCTATTTTAAATTGAATATTCTTACAGCTTATAAAAATAAAAATTGTGTTTTTATTTATAAATTGTGGTTTTATTTTTCACTTTAGAGGCAGTGGAATGGTAGGAATAAATTGAGGATTTTTCCACAACTTTATATAACATATTAATTTAAATTTTCTTATTATTGTTTCCCAAGTTTTATTTGTAAAAATTCATGCATCAATCAGAAAAGTTTAATCTGTTTTAAATCTTAGGCTATACAGGTGAATAATTAGTAATTCTTCTAATTTCAATTTATCAAAATGACACATCATTTTATGAATCTGATTTTTAGGTATTAATTATGTAAAACATAAAATAGAATTTCATTAAAGTACAGCATTTCATTTAATTAGTATATTACTTGGTTCTGTAAAATAAGTATTCTTTTGAAAACTGTTTTTAATTAATTTTAAAAATTTTCTATGTGTTTTCATTCATTATCGGGACAAAAAGTTTTCTTTTTATCATAAGATCATGTTTGTTTACATCTTTGAGTAATTTAACGAGTCAATCATTTATGGTATAAATTGAAAATTGTTACTTCTTTAATGTATTGTTCAACATTTGTTTTTAATTGGTTGTGTTAAAAGTAATTAATTATTGTACATTTCAAACTGTATCTTAAAAATGCATCTCTTATTTGATATGACCATTCATTTTTTTTTTTAAATACATCCTAACATGATTATGTCTTTCAGAAGCTTTTTGAGTTTTTGATTTTTCAAGTTGCACTTAATTTTGATTCAAGATGTTAATAACATAAATATTAATATTTAGCATATTTTCATGATTGGATTTTTAAAAAAGAAATTTTACTTAGGCACTTAAAATTTTTAATTAGGAATTTAAAAGGTTTATATTGTGACAATTTCTTTTTGAGGTATTACATTATTAATAATCACTCAAACCAAGCCGAGACTATTTTAAGGTGATATTTTTCTGATGTACTGTTTACAATCTTATGATCAATACCAAGCAAATAAAACTCATAGGTCAAAATACGATGAAATAAAGTTCATGTGAATCAGAAGGGGGTAAGCTTAATTTTTTAATTAAAAAGTCCATTCCTAAATTAGTTGTTTAAATAAGTTAAAGAAAAATGATAAAATTAATATTTTCTTTCTGACACTTCATTTCTACATTTATACTTCAAGGAAATTCTTGTTTACAAGTGATTATTTTTAAAATTAACCAGGGCGAAAGTTAGATCTGAACCTGATAAAAGATTATTTCCTTGATAAGTATAATTTACTGTTCACATCTATTAAATAAATCCAAATCTTGAAATAATTTCCTTTGAAATTTGTGGGTATTTTCAATCAGACTAGTAAATACAGTAATATCTCTTTAATTCAGCATTTAATGGTTCAGGACAATCTGTAATCCATCACCAATGGATTCATCCACTTTCGAAAATATTTTCATGTAAATATGAGTGTTTGTTGACTTTGACTACCAAGTCTCTTCACAATGCTACTAGTATTTTTGCTCAGTGTTTATCATAATGGTAATATTCACACTTTTTTTTTTCTTTTTCCCCATATAGTAGCTTGTCACCACTTATTTTAACTATCATTGTGACACAATAATTTTTCTTTTGAACCAAGAATTCTGTGTGTGTTTTTATTATACTGAGCTTAAATTTCCCATTACTGTTTCTTTTGTTCTAGAGGCTTTCCACAATGTAACTATTCTTGAAGTGCATCTCATAGTAAAATGCTCTCAAAAGCCTAGCAAATGTTCTTCTAGAACTAATAAAAGCAATGAACTTAAGCATCTGACTATCAGAATACAGCAAAAACTAGAGATAATTAATAATTTAGAAAAAGGTGAAAAGTGAAATCGCAATGAGTGTGAAATATTGGTTCTGCGACAATTTATGATAAAAATAATAAGTAAATGAAATAAAATAAAATTTAAAAAACTTTCAACCCATGCTGCATTAGCAAAAAATGTGGAATCAAGACAAACATTGAAGAAAACTTAAAATTAAAATTCTTGATTCTGATATTTATATTGTCTGCAAAGGTTGAGAATGTGCATAAACATATACAATACATGTTTTTATTGTTTAAATTTGTATCTAGACTGACATCTATAGTATCCCCATTAAAACTCTGTTAATAAAAACTAAATTTGTAATTAGGTACCTCAGTTAAGCTGATTTTTTTACTTTAAATTAGAATTGGCCTTTTGCAGATGTTTTGATACATTAATAATAATTATGAATAATTGAATATATATTGAAAAAATTTTCCCCCAAATTTTTATTAAAATATTTATTATTCTATTAGATTGTAGGGTTGTGCAAAATTATTAACTGTGGGCTGCAGAAGGGTTTTGCTTTTGACTTACTATGTATGCATCTGAAGTATATCGTAACACTTTTCCTTTGTAAACTAGGTTAAGGATGCTGTTGCAATGTGCGAGTTTTTTGCTTGGTTGGAGGATGAAGTTGCTTCTGGAGAAGTCACTGAATATCTAGCTGCTCTTAAAATTGAAGATTTCAGAAGGTATAATCGTTTTAATAATTAAAAACATGTGTTTGAATTGAACACTCATGCAAATTTGTCAAGTTTTAATATTCAATTGTACATGAAATTGAGGAGGAATGATATCATTTGTATTTAGAAGGTAAATAATGTGGTAAATGTGTATATTTGTTGCTGACCTCTTAAAATTATGTTTATTATAGAGCTATGAGAAAGACAGTATTGAGCTGGTGTATTAGTCTCTAAACTTTATTAATTCATGGAATCCATAGAACTATAAAGGTTTTTCATGAATCCCATCCCACTCTCAGAGAAAAATATATTTAAAATAGATCAATATGTTGTAGGTGAATTTTATAAAGACAAAATAGAGTGTAGTATTTTTTAATAACTTTTAACATAAAATTATCGTACTGTACTCATTAATTAAGATCAATAACTCGCTCTCCAGATGTTTCCTACAATTGCATTATATTTAGAAACTGCATGTGCAAACAAACGAGTTGGTTTGAGTTGCAGTCATACAAATTTTGCAGCGAATGTGGATCAATTTTACAAACACATCGACACAACAGTCGCAAAAATCAAAGCTACATTGCTACTGGTGTTTCTTTGCGAATGTTGTATCTTCTGATTAATTTTCTCAGATAACTAAATATATCTTAATATTTTTATTTAATAAACTCTTGTCAACTAGTGTAGGTGCTTTATATTTTTCTTTTTTTGAATTCTTATTTTTACACGGAATTCTGGGATTTGACTCGCGAAATCCTAGGGTTCTGTGAAACATTGTTTGAAGACCAGTGAGCTAATGTAAATAATTTTAAAAGCATGGTTGATTAGTATAAATAACAGGCACACATATATTAAATAATATTCATAAAATAATAAGCAATTACTTTTAAATTCTAAACCATAAAGCATCTAGGAAACTATTGTTAAACAAACTATTGTGTGTTCGTGTATCATGCAAAAGTGCTATCTAAGTTGACACATAAGTGTTGCTATTAATTTAAAATTACTCTTTACCGAGGAACTTTAAATATAGTTAATTTACTTATAGTATAAATGAGACTTCTAAATGTAGTCAATGTTGTTACAATCATATTTTATAAACCTGAATAAAAGAGGAATAAATAATCACCATTGTTTTTTATGTTAGTAGTTGTAGGTATTACTGAAATTTTTTGGAGATTATTTGCAAGGAACTGATCAGATTTTTTCTTAATGTTTTAAATTAAATTGTTTGAAAGTAAAAAAAAAAAAAATGATAGCACACAAATTTTTTTAAATTTTATTTTATTTTATTATTTTTTAAAATGGAAATGCATATCACCCCCCCCCCCCCTATTTCAGTAAGATTGTTTCTTAAATATATATGTAAAGATCCAGTTTAAAAATGCCTGTAATTTTAATTTTGAAAATGAGAAAATATAACAATGAGTCTTTTTATAGTAATTCTCTTTGTGATAAAAAAAACATTTGAAGTTAGAACTTAGTGTTACTTTTACATCCAAATGTGTTGAATCAATTTTATGGGAATGTATTGTATAATGAAACGATTAACTTGTTTTTTATTATGTTAAGCATCAGAAACTACATATTTTCATCTTCAGAATATGGGATTTAAAATCTAATTCGGTTAATTCTAAAAGTAGAACTATTGTCTTTCTTTTAAAAAAAATTCCTAAAAATGTATAATTATTGCTAAAAATGCATTACTTTTTAAGTTTTATGGGGGAAAAAATTGTATTCTTTTTACAGACAACAAGAGGATTATGTTGGACCAAGTTTCGAAGTTATTTCTGCAACTGGACCAAATGCTGCTCTCATCCATTATCATCCATCAGAAGAAACAACTAGAATAATATCATCAGATGAATTTTATCTGTGCGATTCTGGAGGCCAATACATGTTAGTTTCCTTTATATATATATATATATATATATAATTTACATTTTTTTTTTTTTTTTTGATGATGATTTAGTTTATGTATACCTTAAATGTAAATAAATATTTAATATTTCAGAGATGGAACTACAGATGTGGCACGGACTTATTTTTTTGGTACTCCTTCTCAGTATGAAAAGGTTTGTATGTATTTTTAAAAAATTCTATTAATTTTCTATTTTAACATTAAGATTTTAATTTTATGAATCTTTCAGGAATGTTTCACACGAGTTATGAAGGGGCATATTGCAATATCATCTGCTGTATTTCCTAGACATATCAAAGGTATGTATGAAATTTCCTTTTCCCTTGTTATTGGAAATTTTGTCCCCTATTGGATTTAACTTGGAAAATTTAGATTTCCCTCTAATGCATTTTTAAAATACAGGTCAGATGCTAGACACTTTAGCGCGGAAGTCACTTTGGGAAGTCGGTCTAAATTATATGCACAAAACTGGTCATGGTGTTGGAGCATATCTTACAGTTCATGAAGGTATGTGTTTCTTACGATATTAATTAGCATTGAGATTATTTCTTTTGGTAGTTATATCAAAACCAAATAAATCATCATACATTTATAAACATATCCGTTACTATATAATTGATAAAAAAAATTATTTTTAAATTAAAATATAGTTATTAGTATTTCTTAAGTAATTAACATACTAATTCAAATTTAATTATTAATTAAAATGTATAAAGTATGTTATGCATATTTTGTGCATTTATTTTTTTATTGCATTGTTGTTTGTAAATTATAATTTAAACCTGCTTACATGTATCAAAATGTGAAGAATGAGTATTTTTGTTAATTCTGTTTGTTATTTCAAGACAAGTTTTACTTATTTGTAATAATTGTTTTTTTATTTGATGATAAATTTTGTTATTGCTTTTGGGTAGGACCAACAGAAATTGATTGGAAGACAAATCCTGATGACCCTGGCTTACAAGAAGGAATGATTTTATCAAATGGTAACTTTTCATATTTTGCATTCCTATTGTAATTTCACATGCTTTTGTTTATAAATCGTAATAATAAAGTACCATTAAAAATGTTGAATAACTTTAAAAATGCTTTTTCATCTTTATTGGTATTTTAAGTTGATTGCATGATCTACTGTTAAACATATTAACTTATTAAAAAACGTAAAGAGAATGTTAACTTTAATACTTTTTTTCAATAATTGATTTATCTAATAAAAGCAACCTTTTAATCTCTTGGTTATTATATTAGCCAAAACTATGACCTTACAAATGTTATAGAATCAAGTTTATAATTCTGATAACAATATTAATTGTATTGCTGTAGTAATTGAAATTTTTTATATATATATTTTTAAGCATTAAATATTTGTAACATAATTTTTAATCATAAATCCAAAAATATAAGAACAGAATATTTAAAATTTTCCATTTTGATCTCAAAAGTTAAATTTAATATCCCCCCCCCCTTGAAGTGTTGAGAAACATAACAGGTACATAAATAATTGAGTGAAATTTTACATCATGCTTCACATATGAAAGATATTCCCAAAGATGTTTATATTAAGTGACCTTTTGCTGATAACTTAAACTCATTATTTATTAGAAAATAACTTATTGCCTTTTTTTCAACACTTTATCTTGCAAAAAAAAAAAAAAAAAATTCTCTCTTTCTGACAGCCAAAAATATGTCTAGAATTTTCATCTAATCATTATTAATACACTTTTGAACTCAATTTTTCTGAAACAATAGCTAAATCTATGTAACTTTAGCTGTAATTTCTCCCTAGATCCACTCTTAAGTTATTGTCTCTACAACACATTATTTTTCTTATCTTAGATTATGCCAGTGTGATGTAAACTATTTGCTTCATCGGAATTAAAAATGTTTTGTCCAAGAAAATTAGTTTCCCAGTGGATGGCCGATAAAATCCAATCAAGGGATATTTCTCTTCTCTGCATTTTATAATGCTCTTAAGCAAAGTGGCATTTTATACATTATTGCATAATGCATTCAATTTATTTAATATTTGAGTAATTATTGATCTACTTTTTTCTTTTGATGAATTTAAATTTATTTTATTAAATCTCTTGCACATATAGTCCAGAAAAACACTCATACACTTATTCAATAAAACTCATTTTGTCTTAAAATAGACTAATCTAATATGAAGACTCTATTTGAGACTAAGTCTACTCTGAGAATAGTTATAATTCCCTTGCTTACATGATCAGTATTTACTCCCAACACCATCCATGCATTTTACATTTCTCTAGTGCGTGTAGTCACTAACATCTTTCTCTGTTCGCAGGTGTCAGCACGATCTGTTTACATTTGAATAATTCCCTTTTTTTAAAATGACATTTGATTCCAAAATAATGTTCACCACTGCTTGTGCATTATTATAACGAATAAGTGGATGTCTTTTGTATTGTATAATATTGATACTTTTGTGAATGAGGATCCAGTTGACTTAGTTGAGGATATCATCGTTGGAATAATTCTTGCAGGGAAAATTCGGTTGTATTTTTTGAGCTGTATGCTAATTTTCCCATCTACACCTCCTGTCTAATGATTAAGTATCAGTATTCATATTTAACTTTTGTGCTAGCCACCTTTAGTTTCTCATGTTTTGTTTTTACTTAAGGCTGAGTAGCAACATCTGTATGTGTATTGTTGGGTGTTTTCTGTTTATTTTTGATTTTTAAAATTTTCCATGTCCTGTTTGCATTCTAAGATAATCCTGCTGTTAAAACTTGTTAAATATTGAAAGAATTTTTTTATATATTTAATATTCTGATGAACTAATAGTTCATATGAGTGACTCATTTTACTACTAAAATATGTGTGTGATTTTTTGGTTGAGATTCTATTATTAAAAATCATGTATTGTTAGGAAAAATTAATTTCTTATTGTTTTTATCATCTCACAAATCTGTATGAAAATTATTCTGCTTATCAAATCGCAAGTATAACTTCACTTCGCTTGAAATCAATGTTGTTCTTTCATATATCATTTGTGTTAGATGTGCTAGATTTCATGTAATGTATTTCAGATATGAAATATGTTATATTCAAATGATGTGTGTACTATACAAGTAACTGGCAAATTGTATTATGTAAATTATGACAGGTATATTTACATTACAAGATGTAAGCACTGACTTTTGAATTTTGTTTTTCAGACTAATGTTACCATCATGTAAATAATATATCAGTTTTATTTTAATGTTTCTTTCATATTTTCCCAATGACTGTGAACTCTGCTAATGCACATTAAGATTTTGCATTAAATATTCCCACTAAAATTCTATAATAAATGTAAAAAAGGCCTTAATACATATTATTAGCATGCATAAATATAATTTTTAAAGAGGATATTTTTATGTACAATAAATTAAATTTTTAATTTGGTTGTAATGTGTTTCTGTTGGTGAAATTTTGTCCTTGTGATTTAAAGCAATTCCTTTTCATAGCCATTAAGAACCCTAAATTTTTAAAAATTGAGGATGAAGTAATCAGTATGTAATATTTTGTATTTGAACATTGATAATATTTAACGATGCATAAGTATTTCGGTAAAATTTTTATAAGATATGAGAGCTAAGTGTCTGATGCTCAAAGAGAATTTTTTCAACAAAGTTAGTTGCACTTCATTCAAGAACAAAGTCTTCACATTAGAATGTGTGCTTGTTTATCTCACTTGGTTAAAATTTCTTTATATAGTGCTGTATTGAAATGAGTTTCTTGATTCTGAATCCTATAAAGTGCGAGTTGAGCATAATCCTGTTTCTTCTTGCAAAGGGGAGTGCAAAGTTCCAGATTTTCAATGAAACAAAAGCTGTTTACAGGTGTCAGGGACCATATTAATGTGTACAAGTGATATGAGTGCAAAGCTGCCAGAAAAAATTCAAAACCGCTGTTTCTGCCCAAAAAATCATGGCCTGTGTCATTTGGGACTGAAAAGAGGTTCTCTTCATTGAATTTTTGCCCCTAGGAATGCAATTAATGTTGAGCTGAATTGAGACACCATGTAAAAATTACAAAGGATGATGCAGAATAAAAGAAGGGGGATGTGAATGCAGAGAGAGTGTTTGTTGCATGACAATTCATGTCCCCACACAGCCAACCCATGTGGTGACCGGGTATGACAGAACAGTCCCACTGTAGCTCGTGCATGTCGTAAGAGGCAACTAAAATGGGTACCCAGCATCTGGGGGTGGGTATAGCCGGGAACCCTGCCCCTGGGGATTATATCAGGGGACCTCAGGGACTTGCCTCCTATAAGTGTGTATGGACATCACTCACACGAGGCACCCTAATGATCTTTTTCTTTCTCACAAGGTTTACTGTCTTAGGTAAACACGGGTAACACGACCCCAAGATACCCCAACGATTCTTCTCTATTTTCGACTTTCAACCAATTTTTATCTTTAATTTTTTCAAATGTCTAAACACACAGCTTTATCTTATATGAAAATAGCATTGTCATATCTGGCTCTTGTGCCAATAACCTTTACTATCACTCTTACTCACAGTCTCCACACAGCCAAAGAATTCTTGCAATGAAGCAATTCTTGGACTCATTTGGTTGCAACATCTTCAACCATCCTGTCACAGCCTTGATCCGGTACCTTCAAAATTTCATTTTTCTAAAGTTGCTCGTGGGTGAAAAAAGGTTTTTTGCCTCCAACAATGATCAGGATGCCATCAAATGGCCATAAAGGCAGCTGGAGATTTTTTTTTTTTTGACAAAGGTATAAGAATACTCATTACCTTTGGTTCAATAAATGCATTGTAAAGGTAGACAACAAAGTCCAAAAATGATGTTTGGTGTCTGTATTTGATTTTGTAAGTTTTTTGAAAAGATATTCCCATTATAATTTTTAAGAAATTGAGAGTACTCTTACTTTTTGATCAACCCTTGTAATTTTCATGTTTTGGATATTCTTTTAGCAGTAAAAATAAATAATTTCCTAAGAATTGTTATTGATTCATGCTGATAAATGTTGAATTCATATGCATTTGTCTGATTTATATCAAAGCATTTTTTTCCCCTTCGAAAAAAAAAAAAAAAATTAGTAAACCTTATATGATAGATTTGGCTGTTTTGTTGCAAGTTTTAGTTACTTGATGTCATATTATTATCTATCCTTCAGAACAGTATTCAGTTAATTAAATTTACTTAAATTGTTCGTTATGCACCAGAATTGTCTTAATCCTCAACAGACTATGTTATCAATTATTTAAAAATAATTTCATTTTTATGTAAATCTGTTATTTAAAAAATGCTCTCTGTTGGAAGGATATTTTTAAAGCTTTAATTTTATATGATACTTCTTTATGTGGCAATTAACATACTGGTTTTTTTTATAGTTTCCAAAATGCTGTTCCAGATCAAAAATTGATATGAATATTATTTGATATCCCTTTTCTATGTTTCTCTCAAAATACGTCTGTCTTTTTAAATTGTTTATTGATAAACAATTTAAAAATATGAGCTTTGTACAAGCATGCAAGTAATTAATTCCTGAATAATAAATATAAGTTGTGAGGAGATTGTCCATAATTTTCAAAAACATATGCATAAATATTTTTTTACTTGTAGCATTTTCATGGCTTAATTAAATTCTTTTACTCGGGTTATTATCATTTCATTTATTTTTTAACTGATAATGAGTATATTTTATGCATTAAACATATTTAGAATAAATGAACTGCAGTTTTAAAGCATTTACCTTTAATACGTTTTTATCTAATTCTAGAACCTGGATATTATGAGAGTGGTCGTTTTGGAATAAAAATTGAAAATTTAGTTCTTGTGAAAAAAGCTGACACTAAAGTAAATATAGTTTACTATCTTATTATTTTTTATTTTGGGGAACTATATGTAATTTAGTAATGTATTTTTGTTGTTCAGTATAATTTCCAAGATTGTGGATTTCTAACTTTTGAGCCTCTGACTTTAATCCCTTTTCAAACGAAGCTGTTGGATACCAGTCTCTTAACTGTTGAAGAGGTATGAAAAATTATTGTACTATATATGCTGATTTATATTTCTTAAATGTATATATAGTTTTAATTCTTTTCTATTAAAAATTGTAGTTTAATTGTATTTCTAACCTGAATTTTATATTATTGACATATTTCCTTATGCATTCAATTTCTGTAATATAAAAAATGAGAATGATACCATGTTCAAGGAAAGGAATGTTAATATTCTATCTTTGTATGAGTAGGAAATACTTCAAGTGAAATCATCAGATAATTTTTTTTGAAAGCCAGTTTTAACAATTTTATTTACTAATCATACACAAATATTATAAAATTACTTATCATTATAGTACATTACTTCTATATATTCATGAGCCTTGTTTTAAAAGAACAAAATAATGTTAGGGCTATGTTAACAACATTAAATTAATTTACATTGTTGCATTTGAATTATTATCTGTGAGTCATAGGTATAATTTTTGAATGCATAATGTTGAAGCAATTCAGTGCTTGGTGACTTGGCAATACTTTCGGTGGCTTGGCGACCAAATTTGCCACTGAATGCTTGTCTGGCAATCTCGAAGTTTCTAGACTCATGAGACTTGTTTTTCAAGATATAGAAAAACCTCTAGAAAGTTCAAACATTTGCTGTGTCAGATTTTAAAATTGCAAAACATAAAATTAATACACTTAATTTTGACTTAATGGTTTATTAATTTTCTGCAATTATGTGTATATGATTTTTCATATAAAAGAATCAACATTTGATTTATTTTAAAATCTGAATTATATCGTACTAGTTCTATTCCTATTTTAGTAAAAATTAAATTTAGTATATAATTCCTGCTTCCATTGCTATGAACTGATAGAATTTAAAACACTGCATGCACTTTTTATTGTATACTCAAAAGATTTATGAATAGTGGCTAAAATTTAAATTTATTTTTTATATTAAAATTATTCCAGTACTGAAGAAATAAATACTAATATATTCATTCTGAAACATCCAGTTTGGTTTTGAAAATCATTTATAAAGTAACTTGATTTGAGATTTCTGTTATCTATAAGAAAGTGTGTTGATCTTCACATTATTATGAAATATTTTTTTAAAAAACATTAATTATGTCTGAATTGATTGTTTTCTAACCAATATTAACATCATACATAATTATTTGACCATTTAGGTTTCACTTTTTAAAAAAAGTTATCCAGCCTATTTTTCAATTTTTGTTATTTGGAATTTTTTTTCAATAATAGTGTCTGTGGTAGCCTAGTGGTCATGACTTCAGACTGATGGTCAATGGTTTTCATTCAGTCACGGTTTCGATCCTTTGGCCACTAAAGACCATCTGTGTAGCCGAAGTTGAGGCACATTAAATCTGTCGGGGCCCAAAGTCCTCCCGTTGGCGTGGTGTGGAAGTTAGGACAGGGGGATGCCAGCTCAGGTGTTGTCCTCATCACTTGACCAAAGTCCGTTGCCAATAGCCCTCGTGTTGATTCTAGTGCAACGTTAATAAAACCAGACCTATTTTTATAAACTTGTTATTTTTCTCCACTATGTTTGAAAAGGTTTTGGTGCTGACTAGTGTTTTTGAGTATATATAAATTCATAGATCTTGAATGTGAGATATGAACGGCATTGAAAAATTTTAGTCTGTTTTTCCTGACACAAGCAAATGTTTTTATTTAAAAAAAATTGATAACAATGTAAACTTTGTAAAAGTAGTAAATATATTTTGAAAAAAAAAAGTTTTTTGTTTTGAAATATATTTGCATTAATTAGTATGTAATAAGGAATTCCTTACTGGGACAGTTATTAGGTGCTTTCACTCTTAGTTTTGTTAGTTGTTAAAGCAAAACAGGAGGCGCCGGACAAGTTTTCTCTAGACTTAAAGATAGGGAGCTCAAATCACCCGTCACCAAGGTCAATGGACCTCTGCCACAAGGTGACACAGCTAACTCTGAAGTGGTGATCCAAGATTTGAACTCTTGATGGCAGCATATGTCAGCCTAGAAATACTGATTGAATTTTTCTCCTTCCCTCATAAAAATGCAGATGTTTTATGCTATGCATTTAACTTTTAAATAATTATCTGGAATCTGTGAGTATGTCAATTATGAAAGTTTTTAAGAACATTTTGTAATACCTTTTTAAGTTGATTTTTCATATATTGTTATGGGGAAAAGGAATCGCATTATATTGAATTTGTTGAATTAAAAACAAATTCAAAATCCTTTCGAGGAAGATTTTATAAGGCTATAATAACTTGAAATAATTATCAGTAACTTTTAAAATTTTCACCAATATTCAGATAATAAAAATTTCAAATAAGTATGAGAAATGCTGCACATACTTCAGTTTTATCTTTGTCATCAACGATTGAGTAGTTCTTAATGATTTGTAATTTTTAATTGGAAATTTTGAGAGGTGTAATAATTAGTTATATAAAAATATCATTATTGTATTTGATTTTAAATTTTGACACTCTTCAATCTTTGCATTTGATCTGTTTTTGTTTGTGTTATACCCAAGATATATATATATATACTAAAGATGATCTCCCTGAATAAATATTCTATTATCATTAATGTGAGGGAAAGTTTGACTGCCTATACTTAGCTTTATATTTTCTCTTCTATGGTGGATTTTCTTAAAACTACGATAAATTCTAAATTTAATTGCTGAAATTGTATATATCATTGCCGTGAACATATTTTCAATCTTTCTTGTATCAATTCTCATTTTAAAAAACATTATGCATTTAATTTTTTAGATGGACTGGTTAGATAACTATCATCAAATCTGCCGAGATGTAGTTGGAAAAGCCCTTCGGGAACAGGGCAGACTTAGTGCCTTCCAGTGGTTGATGAGGGAAACACAACCTCTTGGGTAATAAAAAAAACAATAAAATATATCTGGTTTTGTGCCAAAATCACACGAGGTGGTATCCAACATTAAAGAGTGTTTACTTTGTTTAAAAAGGGCAATAGATGTTAGGCTATAAGCCAAACAGTTATTTTGTCAGTTGTGTCTGTTAGTTTTTACTTCTTCAAAGGAAGTAAAATAATGCAAGTATGCATTGCTGTATTTGTGATGTATATTTGATGTTTGACATAAGTTGTGATATATATATGAATAAATATATAAATTTATTATATATAATATATATATGCTAATATTCCACCGTGAATGTTTGACACAGTATTTAATCTATGCCATTATGCAGTACTATAATTGTGTAATTTTATTTTCAGAGTAACTTAAATAACTTTTAGTATTAATCTTTTTCATTTTCTCTCATCTGATCTAAATAGTTATATATATGTATTAAAAAAATTGGATTTGATTATGCAAAACAGTCTTCCCACGCATGTTAATTCAAAATGGATGTTGCTGCAAAAAAATTTTCTAAACCTAGATGTTTTAAAAAAATATTTTTTTTAAAACCTTAAAGAATTTTTGTATTATGTACATGGTAGATGTATCACTGACTTTGCAAGGGGGCTTACATCTTAAGTATGAAGTTTAACATAGTATAGGGCTAAAAACTATTTCTGTTTTGATTGATGTTTATTAAGTTAAATACCTTTTAACTTGAAAACAGATTTTATTTAAAAAGCGTTTATTATTTATATTGTTGTTTAATAATACATTTACTTTCTTTTTCATGTAGATTGCTTATATTGTGCACATTTATAACAATGCATGTTTTATTTATTGCTATTTTCTTGAATTCTGGAAGTTCTATTTTTACATATGAAAGCTAAAGTTTCTCTTTGATTTATGAATTTAGTATTTATTTGCATTGTTATAATCACAGAATGAAAAGTTTTATTAATTTATGTAATATGTATTATGTAAGAGGGAGTTTTGATCATTTTTTTTTTTAAACATCTAGACTGCACCTTTAATATGCTTTAACTGTAGCTTTTGCTACTTAAATTGTTTCTGCTAGTTTAAATTGTTTTTGGTTTGAAAAGCTATCCACCTATCTATTGTGTTTAAATTCATTCTAGTTAGGGATGAAAATTTGTCTTCTCTGCAATAAGTTTCGCACCAATAGAATTTTAAAAATTTTGAACAAAATTTCAAAGTTTGCTTCTGTGCATATTAATAACAAACTTCTTTGTTGCTCCTGATTATTTAATTTGCTATGGAAAAAAGGGGACATGAAAAAGCAGATATGTATTATTAATTGAGAAACCATTACTACAAAATAAAATGTTTGATATACAGTAGACCTAATTCTTAATGAATGAAAAACATCGAAAAATAGAAATTATTTATATAGCTTTAAACTAATTATTTTTTTAATCCCACAAATGTTTGAAGTAGAGAATCTAATAAATCCATCTCTTGAGCCTGGAATAGGAAGTAATATTGATCACATGCATGACATTTTTCTATATCTTGGGAGAATCTGATAATTTTTCCACTCTGTAGTACAATTGCCTATCATAGTTTTTTTAAGTCCATTCTTAAGGAAGTTTTTATGAATCATGAATGTGTAAAAAAATTTCCCCATGTAAGTATAATTTTGGGTATCAAATAAATTATAGGCCTTTGGTATTTTATAATTTTTGAAGTTATTAAAGTAAAAGATGTAATTTGTTACTCAACTGGGTAATTGGAAACTGTGGATAATCTAATCCATTAAACATATTTTTACTGTTGGAATTAAAAAAAAAAAAAGCTTTTAATCATACACCTTTATTTTTGATGTACAATTAATTAAAAATCATTTTTATATAAACATATAAGATTAATTGCTACTAATTATATAAACTGGTTGATGGATTTACTGTTCCGTAGTAGTTATTATGGTGTCCTATTTTTTATAATATGATTGCAGCCATTGTTATGGGTTTCTTTTCTTTTTTTTCCATAAACAGTTTCTTTTTGTTTCAAAGGAATTTCCTATGCTGTATAAGTCTCATTTTATTTCTGTTTAACTTATTAGCTTTTTACATTATTAAGTTAACATTTTAAGACATGAACTTGAGGTTCTAAAAATTTCTTTTTGAAACACATACATGATTGTTATCTCAATCTATTGTTTATAATTTCTTTTCTATTTGATTAATCTTCATTTTAGGCATAACTATTTTTTTTCCAGTCATTTCTATAATTTGATTCTCTTCATCTGTTATTTGTATGTTTATGCTATTTAATTCATTTAATTACATCTTTAAATTTGTATGTAATTTAGAAATGCTAAACTATGTCAAGATCTGTCTTATATGATGGTAGTGTGTGTCTTCTGCATCATTCCTTTACTGAATGTATTTTTATTATGGCTATGATTCTGCAAAAATTTTCTCTGTAAAATTAGTTTTTTGCTGGTTTATTATTTAAACTTTTTGTTAGTTTTCCCCAAGAAAGTGAGACCTGATTTCCGATTTTTAAATTAATCCCCATTGTTATTAACCAAATAGGTTGATGCAATGTTTTGCTGAAATAAAATTAAAAAAAACTTTTCATAAAATTGGTATTATTGAGAAGAATGGTTATGATGGTGGTTTCTAAAATGTAAAAACTTTCTGCATTCATATATTTTTAATTTAAACTTAGAAATAGAAGAGCCACAGTATTAGGAAAGCTGATACAAATTCTCATATCTCTGATCTCTCAAAGGTCCAACTCAATATGGAATTTCATAGACATAAATTTATTTATTTCACTTTATGAAGCATTTTTAATTTCACAAGTATGTATTTTTTTTTTAAATTTTTATTTACTGTTTTATTTTATTTGTAGTAAATTTTCTGTGAGACACTGCCTTTAATTATGTGATGCCCATTTAGAAATTAGTATTGTCTCAAAACATTGCATATTCACTACCTAACTTTATTTGCGAAATGATAACTGGTATAACTAGATTTCTTTCTGTATAGCTTGTGTTGTTAAAATTGGTAGATTCATTGTTTTCAATTTATATGGAATCGAATTAGATGTCTATCATGAAAAAATATGTTTAAGGTTTTCATAATGAAAATTTATCTTGTTACTGGAAAGTTTTATGGGCAAAAAGTTATATATATTAGTGTTTTATTTGCAAGCTTAGTAGGAATTTTATAATAGAATAGAATATCTTTGATGAACGTAATAACATTAGGATATAATATAAAGTGCATAGTAAAAATGACAACTTTGTTATATTGATCACAGTTTTCAAATCTTTATAATTACTTAGTTTATTAAATTCATGATTTATTAATTATATTAATATAAATACTCATAACTTCTGTAATATATGGTTGATTCATGTAAAATCAATACTTTTTTTTAATGAGTTACTGAAACTTACATTCATTGAGTATCAAAATATATTGTATTTAATTATGTCAGTTTGGAATCGTAAATTGGAGTTTTTGAAATCAGTTTAATTAGTTTCACTTATTACATTTAACAATTAATATTCAGTAATATTTTTTTAAAAAGAAAATTAGAATTTATTATATTTCTATAAATATTTAGAATTTTTTCTGATTTTTTTTCCCATATTAGTATGACCTCTTGCACATTAATGATACATTTAATATCTTGCTGGTTTATTTAGAACTTGAAATTATAAATATAATTTACCCCTTTTTATGATTTAGTGCCTAAAAGATAATTACAACAATGAATATTTTGAATAACTTTTTGTAAACCATCTTTTATACTCTCAACATAAAATATTAAATTTATTCATAAAATAATCGAAAGATTTTTTTCCCCCTTATGATAAATGTTCTATTTGTATGAACTTGAATTAAACTCATTTTAATTATTTTTTTTTATCTGCATTTTTTGCATCTGATTAGATACTGTACTTTTTTTAATGTGGTTTAGGTCAAACCTAAACCTGTGCATATGCAGTGTGATTACTGTCTAGAATGAATGTGTTAGTGTATAGCATAGTGCCGTCTTCCAGTGATTAGGTATAAGTGATAAAATGTCTGTAGGGCCAATTCTGATAATGCAAAGCATATCATGGCAGACTTTAATATTAGCAATACACAAACCTCAAGAGATAGCTATGTCTGACATGTTGTCTTTTTAAGTGATAATTGTCTTCTAAATGTCTTTCTGCACACAGAAGCCAAGCTTTTACTTTTGTTAATAGCAGAATTTATGTAAAAAATACGAGTTTGTAATATTTTAATTTGCTTATTGTGAAATATGTGTAAATTGTATCAAATAACTAATTTTGAGCTTATTTTGTTACAGAAGTGCAATGTTTTCAAAATGTGTGTTTTTCTAATTAATGCAATTAATACACGATTATATATGGAATGTGTTACCGTTTATTGTGATGAAGTTGCCCCTTTTGTATTTTTGTCAGGCCATATTTTTAAATATTTATTAATGTGCCTGAATTATGTTCTGATGCTGGAATTCCTAGAAATTTAATTTATTATTGGAAGAAACTTGTTTTTCCTCAGGTATTATTGAATGCATTTTAAATTTGATTTTTTTTCTTCATTGCTTTTATATTATTAATTTTTTAAACTAAGTGATGTATAATCTTAACAAAAGTATTAATTTATTATCAGTGTTTGAAAAATAATATATTATTTCTTGGTTTTATATTTCATTTACTTTATAGTGAATAATATTTCTTGTGTCTGTAGAAATTAATTTTTATTATTTGCATATTAATATTCTTTCATATCCTTTCCCAGTTTTAAGTATAAAGTTTTCAAAATGCATTAATAATACCTTTTGAAAATTGAAAATATTTATGTCATGACATTCCAGTATTTTAAATTTAAAAATTTTATCTTTGTTCTGCATTTAAATTTGATTTCCTTAAGAATTCCATTCTTAAGCTTGAGGATTAGAGCTTGAGTGAAAAAGCAAGATTTTCACCTAACAAGAAAGCAATAACAAAAAACAAAAGATCATATAAATTAATTTTCAATATAATATTGAGAGTCAGCAATATTTAAAATATTTCGCCTTTGTTTATGTGGAAAGTGCCTGCTGACACATATTCCTTTAGGAAATTCTCAATCATATGCAACTTGGGAAATTGTTCCCTTGTAAGTGTTATAGTATTGCAATTACATGTAAATTTTTTCACGGATGTGTGTGAAGACATTTTTGGGTAAAACCCATGCATCATGAAATAAAAGTAATTTTTTACTAATATTTGTAATTATTTTTTACAATAGCTATTTTAAAATTTTTTATTCAAGAAAAGGAAGTGAAGTATATTGTATTTTTTTTTTCATTGGAAAATATTCTATTTTAATTAAAGTGAAAGCATGACTGTTTGTCTATTCAGTATAGAAGAAATTGAAATTTAGGAATGAATTATACTGATAATAAGAGTTAAAAGTTTCCATGCTGCATTGTGGCTATCTATTGTGACTTTTAACTTTTTGTTGTTATGAGTATTCCTAAGAAATCATTTTATAAGTATCTGACTGTTAAACTTTTATATTAGCCTGTAAAAAATTCTCTCTGGAATGTATAAAAAGAAACATCTCTTCGATGAAAAAATTTAAATATAGGAGACGAGTTTTTTAAAATGATTATTAAGTATACATGCATTTCATTGGGAAAATTTATTGAAAAGTATGTGATATGTTATGCTCTGTAATATCATGAATAAGCAATGTTATTTTTAAGGTAACTGTTTTAATTTTTAAACCCTTCTTAGCCAATATTAATTTTATGGGGTAAAAAATTAATGATAGTTAGATTGTTATTAATAAATTAGGATGTATTTAAGAAAATTCTGATTACTTTGTTTTAAAGTGTTCTATCATTATTATTAATTAACTTTTTAAGGAGGACATTACAGAATACTATTCAGATGCAGAATTACAGTTCCAAATGTGCGTATGTATTCATTCTAAATTTTGAATAAAGAATTTTATTTTTAATTTCGCAACTTCAAACTTACACCTTGTAATGGATGATTAAAAGTGAAAACTTATAATCTTTTAAAAAAAGATAAGTAGAACTGAATAAAAGTTGTTTAATTTCTGTTTATTCTAAAAAATAAAACAATGTGAATTAAATTTGATAAATATTAACTCACAGTATTATTATGTTTTCTGTTTAAAGTGAAATTTAGAATTTACATTTGCCTTGTGATGTATGAGTAGAATCTATTATAAAAAATATGATTTTTTTTTTCACATCCATATTTCAAAACTTTCCCCAACATAAAATAATTGCAAATATATTTAAAACTGTCTCATTACAGTTCTTAAATTCTGTTATCCTTTAAATCTACTTTCTGATATTTTCATGAAAAACGAGTCTTAATAGAAGTTTTGAAGTAGCTAATTTATTGATTATGAGTTTTCATGAATAAGTTTGTTTTCAAGTTAAGTAGCCATTGGAATCTTTGAAAGAAGTTTTATCTTTACTTTTGTATTTTCATTTATTCTATTTTTATTATTAATATGTATTTTACAACTATTTTTTTTTCTGTGTGTATGTTTATGGTAGAGATGGAGAGATCTATGCATGGCTCATATCTCTTAAAATTAGGGAAGGTTTTCATCCTTAATAATCAGGGATTAATGCTTTAATTAATGGAAATGTGTGGAATACAGAATAAATGTTTTGAGAATATTATTTAAAAAAAATTACTGACAAGTGCTCTTCATAAAAAAAAGTTATTTTTCTGCTATAATTGGTGGATCATTGATGCAAAATCCTTTTATTTCCACTCTCTTTTAATATATTTCTCTTTTAAAATGCATATATGTTTTGTTTTACTTTAAATAAAGCATTAATTGTCTGTATATTAAAATATTATTCTTCAAATGTGGAAAATGCGATGCTAGTTCTAGAGCTTTTAAATATCAATAAATCTGAAACAAAACAACATATCAAACTGATTATTGGTTTTCGTATACGAGAAAGATACATAACTCTTAAGACAGTTCAATCAATTAACAAATGTATCTAAATGTTGACTATCATTCCAGGATGGCTGTCCTGGTGAATTGGTTATGCTAAAAAAATGTTTTTCGAATTTAATAGTTATGAATAAGTGAAAACGAACTTTTGAATTGAAGAAAAATCATAAATTATTTTTTATATTTAAATATCTCTAAATGCTTGAAAAACCAAAATATTTATTTAAAGTAATCTGTTGAAGATTAGAATTGGTGAATTGTGTATCTGGGTCTGTATTATCACTGTGTGATAAATTATTTTTATTGCTAAAATGTATAACATAACTAATAATAGTGCTTAAGAGCACATCAACTTGTAAAATGATTCTTAGGAATGCTATTCTTGTTGAACTTTTTACCATAATTTGCTTACATGTCATTTTATAGTTTTCTTTGTATTTTTTCATTGAATATTGCTGAATATATACCATAGTGTCTTTAATGCTGTCAGTCAACGATCTAAAAAAAAGTAAAGCAGAATGCTTTTACTAATATATATTGCTATTAAATTCATTTATCATTTATTTCATATATGATAAAATAATGTAAATAACTCTGTGATTCATAAAACACTTTTGCAAGTCTTATATTGTTCGAAAACACCATATTAGTATCTGAAGGTGTCATATATTTTCATAGTAGTTTATATTGGTGTTGATCAAGAACTGTTTTGTTCAGTAATATGTATTTTTCCATTAATAATCTTTTCCTTACATTAATGAATGATAAACAGCGAATAAAAAAATTCGCATCACAGTTGGTATATAAATAACTGTAATGGTAAAATATCATATTAGTGAATTGCATTTTATGATTATCAAACATATTTGTGCTTTTTTTTTCTTCTTTTTCTTTTTTTTTTTTTTCTTTTCTTTTTCTTTATTGAATTTCTTTTATAGAAGGGTTGGATTTCTTTCAATAGTTAATTGTGTAGAATGAGATGAATTGAATGTAATATAGTTAAAAAAAAATACAAGTTCTTCTGTCAATGTACATATGTGTATTCCAGAGTAAGTCTTTATTTAATAATTGGTTGTAAGTGAAGCAATTTTTAAAAATAAATGTGTGTAATGTTTTTGTAAACAAAACATAGCAATGCTGTGTCTGAAAAGCAATAAATATATAATCATTTGTGGTGTTAGAGCAAAATAAGCTTCATGTTGTTAGATATACCATATTTAAGCATTTGTGTGGCTGTAAAGATATCTGTATTACTTTAGATTGCCATCGTTATGGCGTTATGGGATTGACAGATTCTTTCAGATATAGTTTTTATATAACTTTTTAATGAATGATTGTTGTAATATATGTCAATTTTGGGGTAATGTTTTTGACATGTTAAAGAACGCTGCAATATTTAATAAAATTTTTCTAATGCTATGGGACATAAACCCGTAGATAAAGGTACTGGATATATAACACTATCTTCCTAAACAAACGAGATATGCAAACATAGTATTCAAACAAAGCAATAAATTTTTTATAACTGTATTTCTCTGATAAATAAATTCAGTTACCATTTATGCCTCCAAGACTACAACGCATGATGTAAAATGTTTGTGTCTCGGTCGTTTTGTCTGAAGTGTGTTCTACTGTGTGTAATTACTCACTATATATGTAAAATGGCCTACAGGTCAAGTACTTCACTCAAGCAATAAACGTTCTCACTTTGTATGGTTACAAATTTTTTTTATGTTGAAATATTTTAAAATCATTGAATGTCACTATTTCTATGCAAAAATTTACAATAGGTATTTTGACCTCCAACTTAGAATAGTTTTGTCTAGTGTTTGAAAGATTATTTGTGTTAGAAATTTTACTGTATTTTTTTTAAAAATAAAACTTTCAAATGTTATATTTTTAATCAGAAAATTTCTGATCATAATATTTTGTTATATTTAAAGCTTTTGTATTTATGACTAATCCAAATTGCTGCTGATTTTTCAAAACTATTATGATGTTATTTTTATTTGCTAATTTAATAAATCAAATTTTAATGTAAAGAAATGTGAATTAATTTGGATTGCATGTAAAAAAAATTTTAAGCTTTTGATATGTTATTATTCTATTATAAAATTCCCAGTAAACGCAGGGTACAAAATAGTTTTGCATTTCTATTGTTTTATATTAGAAGTATGTGAAGTTGGCATTTTCTTCCCTAGTAACTGTGTAAAGTTTTATTGTAAGAATATATATCAAATACATATTTTTAAGATGTTTATCTAAATACTATTTTAGTTTCTTTTCTAGACTATTATTTTAGTTTCAGCTTACTTTACTTTAAACTTTTAAAGAACTGGTGACATATCATCTACGTCTATACCTCAACTAAACATCAATCTGTTATTTATAAAACTTGAATTTGTTATTTATAAATATCAATGTTTAATGCGTAGTGTGACATTCAGAGGCTAATTAATAACTTAAGAGCCATTTCAGGGAAAAAAAGAAAACTTATCATTGAGTGTGTGTAGCGTGTTTTCATATTGTTAAGGGAAAATCGTGTTTGATAATTAAATTCCCATCTAATGTTCAGCTTGTTCAATGTTTCCAAAACTGAATCATGAGTAAAATAAAAAATCTTCTTAACTAATACTGCATACGTATATATATATATATTCATGTTTTTAATAGAATACATATTTTTAGAGGTTTAAATATGTATTGGATTTCCAGATAGTTTTCAAATGCTTGTTTCTCTTGAAAATACTGTAAGGTATTTTGTATAATTGTGAGAAAAGATTTTTGCTGATTTTTTTACTGCTGTAAGTTGAAAATGCAGAAAATTCCTATTGTTGAGCCCTGTTAATATGACGAAATAAAACCACATCTGTTTTTTAAGAACTATATTACGATAAAATTTATAAACTGCGAAATGAATTGTAATAAAAATTCAACATCATAGCTATTATAAATTATTTAGTGCCTCTTACAAATAATTGCAAAACATACAGAAATGACAGTAATTATTGTTTTCATATTATACTATCATCGAATCTGTGTCATTTATTGTAATGGATTAGTGTCTGTTTTTATCAATTTATATAAGGTTTGAAGTTTAGATGCAAATTTCTGTTTTTAATTTTACGTATATTTCCTTGATTCAAATTTTAAGTTAAGGAACAAAATTAACTTTTTTATATGTATATATATATATATTTATTTTGCAGTCTTTTATCCTTAATTCTTTATACAGTAAAAGGAGTTGATGTGTAGGTTTTATTTGAAATTGTTTCTCTAGTTTTATAACTTAGTATGTTGCAGAAATGGTGGTGAAAGTGAAATAAAGCAATAATTATTGTAAAAATTAATAGAAAGTTTAATGATATTTTAATTTTTAAAAAAGAGCAGCAACCTTTTATGCACTTGTGTATCTTCTAATAATTGTTATATGGATATTTTATTACATTAAACTCATTATCTGTGTTATCAAATTTTTTAACTTAATTAACTAGTATGTGTAATGAAAAATTATTTGTGTCAGTCGTATATAACCCTCATAATCACATACTTTCCTTAGATATTTTTGACATGTGCAAAAAAAAGCTGTGGCCTCTCTCTCTCTTGGGAGGTTCTGTGGGTATCGATAGAATGTTAGTGTTGAAAGGGAACATTAATATATTCAGTGTTGTTGCAAAGATTAACTCGTATATTTTCATTTTATAAAATATTAGGAAACTAATTTTCATTTAAATGTTAGTTTTTGTTTTTTCTTAATTTTTATTTAATTGATATATTCTGAATTTCATTAAGTGCAATATTTTTATGTGGTATAAAACTATACATGTGCAGGATGGACCTGAATTCTATTACACATTTCAAAATTTTTATAAAATCAACATATTAGCATATGAGAGTGTAATTTATTGTAAAATGCATGCCAGAGATTTTTTTTTTTTTTGTAGATGCAAAATGTTTGCACTCCCAGATTGCAAATATTGATGAACAAAGATGTTAATAATCGAAGTTTATACTGTTAACATGGGCTGAAATGGAGTTTCAAACCTGTAAGAGTGCAAACATTAAAATATAGTGTTATCATTCAGGAGATAAAATATTGTTGTTGAAATATATTATTGGTGCAGCTACTTTTTATATAAACTTTTTACTTTTATTATATTTTATGTATTATAGTGCCATCATTTAATTAAATTTAATGATTGGCTTTTCAAATATACCTTCTTCATGATGTGCATTTTGTTACTGTCATTTTACAATTATGCATATTTTTTGAAATGTGTTATAGATTCTTTTTACCATTCTGTATTTTTATACTGAATTTATTTGTCATACAAAAGTATATTTAAGAAACTATTTATTTTCAAACCAATAATTCATTGTTTGTAAAAAAAATTCTCTATGTATTATCATTGACAAAAAAAGAAACAATTTTATTTCCACAATGTTACGATCATCAGTTTCATTCAGTGTGTTGAACTTTTTTGAGATGTATGGTGAATGATTAGACATATCATAAAGTTTCATAGAAGTTTATTTATCCAGAGATTTGATATATATGGTTTAATACTATGGAAAAGGTAATTTATTATATACTTTCAGATATGAAAGATGATCATGTAGAATGGCACTATCATCATTATAAATTGAGAATGATTCGACTAAGTTTCTATTGATTTTGTAAAAGTAATAAATTCTTTATTTCATATTTTTATTTCTTTAGTTGTGTAACAAAATTCTAACATTTGTGATAGAGAAGACATGCATGTTTATTGTTATAAATAATAAAACAATATATTGTGTAATTAAACATTTATATAAATAATAAAACAATATATTGTGTAATTAAACATTTATTTGAATTTTTAAAATTTAGGATAATGTATGACATACTTATACATTGTAATTGTTTATTTTTTTCATATTCAAAATGTGTAGAATTGAGAAAAATTTATATGTATTTCAGCTTAGAAACTTGAAGTATTTTTCTTCCAAGATGTTTTGTGAATAAATTTTGTCCTAACTGAAAAAATAGGTTTTGCCTTTTTTTAGCATTAACAGAAATATTGCAAATTATTCTCTAAGGAAACTGATGTCTTCAATTCATATGGTTTTATTATAGACAACAAAATCATTCTTAATTTATACTGGTACATAAATAAATATGCATATTCAATTTTAAATTTCCTTATTTGATGTAGTTTGATTATTTAATTTTCTTGTTTTTATAGTAGATAACTTCCGAAATTGAGTATGAAAGTAAGCATTTATATAATAGATTAAATGTTCTTTGATTTTTAAAAGTATGTGTTTTTTACTTTCATTGTCTAATGCTTATTCTATCTAAAATTTTATTTCAGTATACATGAGCAAATAAGTATGAATGATATTTAAAACAGTTCAAGATTATTTATATTTGAAAAATGCTTTTTTTTAAAAAAAAAAAATATTCTTCTTTAAGCACATTCATCTTAATTTTGTAAAATATGTAGCCATTACTGTGATTTCTTGAATTTTATTTATTATCCATAGGGAAAAACAATATAAAAATAAAGGAAACCTTGTATCTTATAAGTATATTTTAAATATGCAAATCCCCCTCTCACTTGCTGTATGCAAAGTTATTGACAGTGTTGGTTTTCTTTTGTGAGTAGCATATGTGTTAAATATTCTGGATTGTTTTGTAAATTGTGAAATCTGTATGTGCTAAGTAAAAAAATATATATGTATAGTCTATTTTTTGAATGAGAAAAATGTGCCTTGAAAACTAATTGCTTTCATGTTTAACATTTTTCTTATTTTTTGAGTATTTTCCATTACCTTTTAAAATAATTTGCCTTTAAAGTTAATTATCTGATATACTGCCAAACTTTAAACATTATTTTATGTCCAAAATATTGTAGAATCTTTAATTTATTTTTCTTGTTAAATTTCTGCTTTTGGAGGTTTGATCTTTGAAGAAAAATATTTTACTACTCTTAGACACAAGTCTACCTCATACAAAACTATGTTGTTACAATTTTAATGGTATAAAGTTTATTCATATGTTTGAAAAATTAGCAATGGGTCCACTTTCTTTTTTTTTTTCCCCTCCTCCTAAAAATAAATCATGTTCTTTTTCAACCAGTTTAAAACTGTACGCTGTTTTAATATGTATAAAACAAGAGTGTACTGTATTCGAAGGAAAATAATTGCATTAAAAGAGATGCAAAATCATTTATTCCAAGTGCCTCATGATAAGAAATGTCTTTCTCAATGAATAAAATATTAGGGTACCTAATATATACAACAAAATAAGATTTTGAAAGCATTCTGAAATAAATTAATTTTCAATACATTTAGATTATTATGTAATTTATCTCTAACTGAAATAAAACACATTTACAAATTAAATATTATTTCCTCCCCTTCAAAAACGTCATTCACATTTGGAAGTTATATTGCTCTTTTTTTTTAAAAAAAAAAAATTCTGTCCATTTTAATTTGAAGCTTGTATTTAAAATTTCAATTGCGCTGTTAATATTTATTTTCAATTGTGCTGTAAATATTTTTTTATTTGGTGAACATTTCTTCATTAATTAATTAATAAGTTGAACTTATTATCTTGAATGTTTATTCGATGTACTAATTTTTACTTTAAATAGTAATAAGATACATTACTGATAATTATAATCCTTATACTATTAGTTGTTAATACTTGACAGAATAATTCAGAGAGACATTTTAAAGAAAAGCTTTGCTAGTTATTTATTATTTTGTACATTGGGTGTTCATTATCATGGGAAAACAAAGTATGTAGCTGTTTGTTTGGTAGTAGTTTTAAAAAGGTTTTAATTCTTTTTCTCATCAAACTTTGGCAGTTTAATGTCTCATTACACTTCTAATGACTCCTCTTTGTATATCGCACAAATAGTGTTATATTGCATTGTGTTATGGTAAAGAATGCTATTTTTTTCTGTCAGTTAATAAAATGAATGTTAAAAAATTGCCTTATAACATCTATATTTATTTTAACTAATTAATTTTTTGAAATATATTGTTTTTGAATTTTAATGTATTAAAAAATTCATTTCAGTGAACTCATTAATTTAAAATATTTATTAATTTTATTCATATAAATATAGGTTTTAGTAATTAGCTATGAAAAAATTTTAATCTGACAGAATAATCATCCATGAACAAGAAGCCCTTTTGAGAATTTAATAACATTAAAAAATTTTATACAAAGATCAATTAATTGCCTTTTCTATCAGTGGGTTATAGTTAATGGGAACATCTTCAATGTGCAACTTTTTTTTAAATACATATTTTTAAAAGAAATCATAAATCTTTACTTCCTTTGAGGAGATTTAATCTTCAACTTGCAGCTAATTTAAAAGTTTTATTTTTTTCCCTCGCCTTTTCTTTTTGTACCAAAATGTTTTTGTCTGTTCATTTGGAATAATCTCAAGTTATTTACAGTAAATTAAAGCTATGCCGAGGTTATATTATTTTCGAATTCATCATAGCAAATCAATAAAAGGCATCAATCTCTCAATGAATCAACAAATTATTCTCACAATTTTAATGAATACCATTACTTTTAAGAGCAAATAAGGTGGCAACTATCCTCGGCTCTAAATACAATACAAATTTTCCTTTGTCTCTCTGGTACATTTTCTGAAATTTTACTATTTTGGATAAATTTCAGTTTCATTTGAAATATTTTAAACCACTTTTTATGTTATTAGCCCTTTCATGTTCTCGTATGTGGGCCGACATTAGCAAATAGAGGAAGGGGCCTTTAGTGTATGTATTCTTATGATAATTTATCATAGTTTTTAAAAATTTTAAAACTTTAAATATATTTGTAATTTTTATGCCTAAATGATCTAAAAGTTTGTGGTGAAGATGTGCAACAAGTAAATGTTTCAAACACATATGAATATTTTTTTGAAACAATTTAAACGGTAAGTTGTTCTTGGACATTTTTTGATTGACCACATGTAATTCTTATTCCATTTTTTGTATGAGCATTTTTCAATTTTTTTCCCTTGGCATAAAAAAATTCAATTTAATTGTTATCAGTTTTAAAAACTACCAAATTAATCAAATGTGTAGTAGCAATAAAAAGGAAAATCAAGATATTTAAATGCATTACTCAAATTCATAAAAACTCCCATCTAAAAGAATGTAAAAAGTTTTAAAATATACATTAAATTTAGGATTATTTCTTAAATTTCTCCTGGTGATTTTTTTTTAAAGAAACATTTGAAAGGGATTTTTCGGCTTGTTCAGCATTAAAAATAATTATTAAAAAAATTTTTGTAATAACATAATGAATACTAGAATTGTATTTTTTTTTTCTTGATGGATATTTTAAAATCTAAAAATATTTTAATTATAAGCAGCTATTAAAACATTATATCTGCAATAATATTATTTTTAAGTAATAATTTGTAATAATTTTTGCTTTGAAAAGTTCTTAAATCTTGCCAGTAATCTTCTTATTAATAAATACCTATATTTTTTAGTTGGTTCCATAGCTAATTTTTCAATCTTATCTGCTATTGCTTGTAATTGAAATAACTATATTATTTTTTTTTATCAAATATGACTTGCTTGATATTGATATTCCCTTATGTTGATTTGCACAACTGTTATATAGGTAATGTTATATATATATACTATGCAATAAAAAATTGTAATTGTATTTACAAACTTAAAAATTGCTGAAGCAAAAATGAATTGTGTGCCAAACATTGTTTTCTTACTGGTATTGTAAAATACAAAACATTTTTTAAAAAAAATTGAAATTGAAAATATATGACTTGTACTTACTAAAAAAATACAAATATTTTATAAATTTTAATTGTTTGATAATACATTTCAACATTTTTCAGTTTTCGTGATAATCATATTAATATTTTGTTTGTACCTGCTATGCAGATTTGTGGTAAAACCACATATTTTATAGTTGCAATTTCAAAATGTCTAACAAAGTTCAAGTAGAACTGTTCTTCCACTGTTGTGAGAACAGCAATAAAAGCAATACGTTAATGTTTCTCCAAGAGAATGTAGCATATTTGTATATGCCATCAGTATTGTATTGTAGTTCCTGTGATTTTATGCATTTTTGTTGTAAGTGGTTAAACTGAAGCTACCACTGGAAGAAGCATTTATAAATTGTGGGTCCATTGTATTTTGTAGCAGTGTTTTATATGTGAAGAGAACATTGGAAATGACTCTTTTCTTAATCAAAACATGAGTTTTCTCATGTTTAGTTGTGACCTCAAGAAAGTGGCTTGTAATATATGGTTTTGTAGAACTGTTAAATTTTATATGTCTGCAAAGTTAATGTAAAAGTGTTGTTGAATAAAACTGTGTAGGACCTTATTTCTTCATTTTTCAATACAAACCTAACTATTATGGATTATTACAAAACCCAAGATATCTTAATCATTTCATACTGGCTGGTATACCCGTTCTTTGTGCGGGTGAATTGAAAAATATAACTATTCTGAAGGAAGGATAAATTTTTTTAAATGAGGATCAATTTTTAAATAATATTTTGAGTACATTTAAGTGAATCGTACGTATATTTGTCTCCATAGAATGATTGATTTAGTAAATAAAGATATATATATATAAGATAAAGCATGCTTTGCATTAATTAATAGAAATTTTTCAAAGCTTTCATGATTAAAAACACTTAAATATTTTTTTAAAAAAATTTAAGTTTATAGAATAACAATTATGAAATTTTTTTAAAGATGAAGTGTAACTAAAATGATAAAAGTTTTACATTTAATTTCTTAACGTTGTAGATTTTAAATACTTAGCTGTCCAGCTACCAAGCATGAAACATTTTAATGAGTAGTAATACTTTTAAAAATTACGTAATGTGTATCAATAACAATCAAATTTTTTTAGAAAAGTTTTTTAGTGTAATTTTTTTTAATGAGGAACGAACAAATGAATAAATATAATGATATCAAAGAATATGAAGTGTGATATATAATCACAAACGCATATGGACCGTGTCTTAATGTACGCCAGAACTATACTTAGCAGAGCAGAAATCTAGAGCGAGGGTGAGATGATTAAAAATTAACTCTTTGATTGTGCAGTAAAAAATTTGTTTATAAAATCCCACTGATTAATATTTCCCCTTATTCTTTTTTATTTTAGAAAAAGGAGGCTGTATGTTCTTTCTGTTTATTGTATGATTACCGTTTCTTTTGGATCAATATATTTCTGGATGAAACGATTTAAATTTTAAAATAAAGTTCAACATATACGATTTTTAGCGCTATTTTCAAAAATCGGCTAATTAATTTACCCGATGATGCAAGAATCGTAATTTTTCAACATTTTGTTCGAAACCTAGCCCATTATGTATACAAAAATATCGCTTGCACACAATTATGAAAAATCTTAAAAACATGAAAGAAACTTGTTACAAAAATAATTTATTTTAAGAGAATAAGCTCAAAAATAAAAGTTTTTTAAATCGGTGATGTTGTCATTTGTCAATGGAGAAAAAAAATGAGCTTTTAGAAGGAAAAAAAATATTTATTTTTTAGCTTGAATATACTTACTGTTCCTTCGAACATTAGCGAAGTTCCCTAAAAAATTGGTACAATGAATGGTGTGGATTTGCTTAAAAGGCACGGAAATCCAAATTTACTTATAAGAAAAGTATATTATTTGGGGGAAAACTGAAGTAAAAAGAATTTAGATGAGTTAGAGGAGGTTAACTCATTTAAAGCAAAATTTTAATGAGGGGGAAATCCCACATGAAATTTAAGTTTATGTTGAGTAGGGAGGGGGAAACCTTTCCTTCTCGACCCTTAAATGCTTGACATAAATAAATGAATTACTTTTCTTTTAAAGCATATCACATTCTTGTCAAATGTATGGTGTTAGTTAACTCTTAACGACATGTTAAATTACTAGGTTGTTCGGAATGTAATTTCCTTTTTAGCCAACATAGGATTTCTATTTTTTTCACAGCTAACTTCACACTTAAGCCGCATAATCATTATATATTTTGACAACTGACATAGCAAGACTTGCTTGTGAAAAAGTTCGATTGATTCTACGCGGTAGTTTTGGGTTGGTACCTTTCCAAATTGAAAAGCAGCATTTTCGGCATATTTTACTTTTTTACCGTCGAGAAGATGGAAATGCTGTTAAAGCAAGAAAAAGAAAAGAATCCGATGTGTATAGAGATGTATTGACAGAACGCCAATACCAAAAATTTTTGATGTGGAAGATGTACCACTTTCTGGAAAGTCAACTGAAGATGATGAAGACACAATAAAGGCATTAATTGATAGCAACTCGTGAGATCGCTGAGAGATTGAATTTATCGAATTCAACCGTTCAAGATCATTTCAAACGTCTAGATTTAATCTCAAGGCTCAACACACGTTCTTAAGGAAAGAAATTTGTGCCGTTTCTTCGATAGCTGTGATTTGCTTCTCAAACGTCAAGAAAATGATGAATTTTTTAAGCACTTCATCACTGGAGATGTGAAATGGGTTTTCTACAACAATGTTAAATGTAAGAGATCGTGGAGTAAAAAAAGATGAACTGGCTTAAAGCCGATATTCATTAAAAATAGGTGATGCTATCTGTTTGGTGGAATTTCAATGGAATCTTTTTATTTGATCTCCTACCGCACAAGACAACTATCAATTATGAAATGTACTGTCATCAGCTGGACTAATTAAATGATTCACTTAAACAGAAAAGGCCAGAATTGATCAATAGAGAAGGTGTAGTGTTTCACCAAGATAATGTGAGACCTCATAAAAGTTTGTTAACTCGCCAAAAGCTTTTACAGCTTGGATTGGATATACTGCCATACGCACTGTATTCTCCGAATATGACACTTTCTGATCATTATTTGTTCCAGTCTCTACAAAGTTTTTTAGATGGTAAGACCTTTTCTTCAAATGAGGAGGTCCATAATCACCTGGATCAGTTTTTTGACAGCAAAGAACAAAAATTTTATGCGCGTGGAATCATGCTACTGCCAGAAAGATAGAAAAAGGTATTGGACCAGAATGGACAATATATAATTCAATAAAATATTTATTCACTGTAAGAAAATCGTCTTTTATTTTCATAAAAAAAAAATTACTTTCCAAACAAAGCTCTTAAATTGCTAGTATCCCATATTAATATTTAAATTTCCATTTATTTGTATAAAATACAAAAATATTTGTCTAATTGTTTTGTACACCACTTTCTTGAAAACTCTTACATAATTAACGAATTAAGCTGCATCTATACTTGAAAATTATTCAGGTTCATTACTATATATTTAGAAAAATCATTTCTTTGCTGGAAACTATAGAGACATTCAGATGATCTAATCTTATTACTACAGATCACTTTTAAGTTCTAAGTTATGAATAAATAAGGAATGTTTTGTCGGGAAAAAAACCGAATAGATTCCGTGCGTGTAAAATTCATTTGTAAGAATTAATTGTTCAATGTGATTATTTAGCGGTTCTCACTCCTCGTCCGTGTGTTTCATTTATATCGGAGACACTACTTCAAAATATGCTAATGTATTTTAACTTATGGAATCCGCAAAAGAAGTTTAGCTTGACAGAGCAAGAGGGAATGTTTTTTTCGTAGTTTTTTTTTTTTTTTTCATGCGGAACGAAGCTTTAAACTTATTTAAAATACTTTGTAAAGGTAATGAAAAAAGATCCGAACCTAGAACAGTTTCTACCCTATGTCGCAATAAATTTTTTAAATGCTTAAAAGGCCATGTAAAATTCAATTTAATGTTTGAACACAAATTCTAAATAATAACTTAAATTAATAAAGTTCTCAATTAAAAGATTTTTTTTACAGAAATAATGCCTTTTAGCTATCAAATTTTATTTTAACATACATAGCTGAAATGTTACTTAAAACAAACTGAAAGATAGGTATGGAAGTCAGAGTATTAAGAAATAAAGGTACATTACATTCTTAAAAAAATAGAAATAAAATGATTATTCTAGAAGGGGAATGGCGAGATGCTATTGCTCTCCCAAGATCATCTCATATAATAGGGATAAGGACTCTATAGGCTTAAGGTCAGGAGATCTGGTTGGCTAACCCATGGGCGAATATTCTCACATTCGAGGTAATCGTCAACTAGCTGAGCCCTATGTGGTTGAGCGTTGTCATCTATTGACAGGAACCCAGGACCAACTGTCCTTTTCAGATAGGTAAGAACATTTCCCCGTGCGGTGACCGGGAATGACAGAATAGTCCCACTGTAACTCATGCATGTCGTAAGAGGCGACGAAAATGGGTTCCCAGCGTCTGGGGGTATAGCCGGGCACCCTGCCCCTAGGGATTATATCAGGGTACCCCAGGGACATGCCTTCTTCCGGTAAGTACGTGGATCATAACCCCGAGGCACCCTAGTGAACTTTTTCTTTCCCATGGGGTTTACTGTCTTTGGTAAACACGGGTTACGCTCTCCCGGGACACCCTAGCGATCCTTCTCTACTTTCGACCCTCCTTCTTGTCAACCAATTTGTGTCTTTTCTTCAATTTCTTCTCGTCTAGACCACAGTTAAATCTTGTTGGGCGCATCATAGTCACATCTGGCTCTTGTAGCAATAAACTTTACTTTCTCAATTGACCCTTCTTGTCGGTCCATCTTTTTTCATTGTTTTAACGTTTAAATCGCAGATTTACCTTGTTTGGCGCAGTGTGGCCACATCTGGTTCTTGCGTCAATAAAACTTCACTATCATCATCATCAGTTAAGAACATTATGACCCGGAGGCATCCTAAAGATCATTTTATTTCCCATGGGATTCACTATCTTTGATAAACACGAGAACATGTCCTCGGGATACCCTAGCAATCCTTCTTTACTTTTGGCCCTTCTTGCCAATTAATTTTTACTTTTTTCCATTTTTTAAAACGTTTAGATCACAATTACACTTTATTTGAAACAGTATAGCTACATATAACGCTTACATCATTAAATTTTACCATCACTCACACATCCAGGATCTAAAAAGTCTAACGTAAGATCTCTTATCTATATTCCATAGCAGTCAGGCAGCCTTTGTCAAACACATGTAGGGGTGTGCAGCCGTCCAACATGATTTCCGCTCAAACCATTTCCCCACCACTGTAATGACTTTTCCCTGATGAAGGAGGGACAGTATGGTGTTCCAGGCTCTCTTCAGATACAGTTATGCCGAGAATCAGTGCTCAGGCTGAATCTCGACTTATCTTTAAAAAGCACGGTGCTCAATTGAAGTTTGGTCCTAGGTGCATGTTATCTATACACGCTATCTTGTATACTGCAGTAAGCGGGATGCAAACAACGGGGGCTTTGGCAATTGTACACTGTGAAGATTTGGCTTCAGTGGCACCATACAGTTCACATGAGAGCTACGCACCTATAGCAGTTCTTTGTCACAGAGCTGAAAATGTCTCATTCGTCTTTGTGGATCAACGATGAATGAGGATCAATCAATATGGAACCAGTTTCCTGAAGCTATTCCCACAAATTGCAGACGACACCGGGTGTTACATTCAGCTCTGTAGTTACCCACGCTTATGACTGGCCTACCACCAGTCTACCGACAATATTCATTCTCATTCCGTCATCTATATGTGTGTTTATGGTTACTCATTTTACCTGATACCTCATAACATTTACCCAATTCTTGCGAAAAACACGACGAATGTCGTGGAGGAGTACGAGCACACAAATATAGCCGACAACCATTAGTGCTCTTTTATTCCCACTAAAGTCACAGCTCCTCAGACACGCACGTCTACGCTTACATTTTTGACTCTGTATGTATGCATAATTCTTTGAGACGGTATAATATGTACTTTTGGTTCAAAACTTTTTGAATATATTCATAATTTGCAAATTATCTTAATTTTGCACACGAGTGAATATATGCTGGTTTCCAAAAATTAAGGAAAAATTAGAAAATTGGGATTGCAAAATATCTATTTGTCAGAATTAAATCAAGTTTAGCGAAAAGATTTAACTGTGATGTACACATTACGAGTAGGCCCAAAAGAAAATAATGGACTTATTTTGTGCTTTGAAACATAAAATGAAAACGTATCAAAAACATAGTTTCTGGAATGTGGGATCAGTTTCAATAGGAAGTACAATACCATCTAACTGCTATATAGTCATGAAAGCAATGTTCCATGCTTAAAATGATCATGTTTATTAACTCATTTGGCAGTAAAGTGTCTATTGCTTAGTCAAGGCAGCTTGAAGATCCTGAAGAGTTTCAGGAGGCGGGTTAAGTGCAGTAATACGTCTCTCTAGAGCAGAGGTAATTATTCAACCTTTTACACTTAGGGGAACCCTTTGAGCTTACCGTTTTCTTGAAGGAACCCCTTGATCAAAGAACAGAAAAAATAGGATATCATAGCTTTAATCCTATTAATGCATACAAAATTATTATTGTATTTTTATTTTATCGCAATACAAACATTTGAATAAATATAATGAATGGTAAGGTAGCTAATGAGATTTTTTTTTCTAAAATATATTCTAACAATAGCAACAATATTTTAAATTATAATAAATTAACTAAAAAATTTTTTTTAATGACTTCAATGCGATTGTTTTTCATTACAAAGTATTTTTACATCTGGAATAATTGTTGAAATCTGCAACTTAATATCATCTTCAGCATCCAGTCTATTTCTGTGTTTTGCTTTTGTCGCAGCATACAAAGAGAAAGATTTTTCGCATTCATAGGTTGAAACAAATGAATGACATTAGAAGTTTCACAGCTCTTTTGGCAATTTCAAGATATTCTTTTCTGATGTCAATCCAAAAATGCATGATGTCAATTTGACTAAATTTCAGTTGACTGTAGGTAAAATATCAATTTATTGTTCTCTTTCTTTTGTTGGGAATTCAGAGTTGTCGCGGTCTCGAAAAGGATTTTGGATCCAAGATAATTTTTCTTTCTCAACAGGAAAATATTCAGAAAATGTCTTTTGCAGATCTGGTAAATGTTGGACCAAAGTAATTTTCACATTTTTTATCGAGATCAGCGTTACTGTCTTCTAAAATATTATGCAAATTATGAAAGCATTTAATATTACCTTTCAAAATCCAATTTGTCCACAATTTCAGTTTTAAAAGAGTGGCGTTAATTTTGCTTTGTACCTTGAAAATAGTGATAGTTGTTCCTTGCAGCGATGCGTCGAGCTTACTGCGACTCTCTTTTACGACAGCGTTGAAAGTTAAAAGACCTCACTTAATCAGCCACAAAAGATGTCTTTTCAGCCTGGTTGGTAAGAGCAAGCAAAAAAGCGACCGGTCAACTTTCCTACCACTGTACCAGGGTTTGAAACAACGCTGCAGCACTCAAGGTCACCAAACACACAACTCTCTCCCCCTCCATGGGGTCGGAAATCCAGCGGCCACCAAAGTGGTGACTCAAGACTTGAACACTAGATGGCAGCACAGCCTATACCTACTGATTGTTTATGATTCAGATGCAAAACATTTGCCTCTGTTCGTCTAACTAAGACAAATGCACACAAATCCAGATTAGTGATATTCCAGCTCTGGCGCACGTGTCGACGAGACCCGCCACTCAACACGAGGCAGCTGATGACTCAAATGGAAACTATCCCAAGCAAAACTCAACTCAACAGGGAGGGGATGTATTTCAATTGCAGTAATGGCTGAAAAAATCAAAAAATAAGCTTCTGTACAAACCAACGTATATCTTCGCATAATCAAGATGGTACTGGAAGGGGAGTATGCAGCGACTCTCTTCTGCAACAACGTTAGAAGTTAAGAAGTCTCACTTAACCAGCCAGAAAAGATGTCTTTTCAGCCTGCTTGGTAAGGGCATGCAAAAAAGTGACTGGTCAACTTTCCTTTGGACCAGGGTTCGAAACAACGCTGTCGCACTCAAGGTCACCAAACGACTCTCTAATCCTCTGGGTTGGAAAAATCCACTCTCCGCCGAAAGCTCATTGAAATAGGTAAAAATATCTGCTAAATACACAACTTTCTGAATCCAACCTTCATCATTTAGTTTCTGAGCTAATTGAGGTGCATGTTCAGTTAAGAAAATTCTTATTTGATCTTTTAATTCGCAAAATCTTGTTAACACTTTTCCATGAGATAATTAACAGACGTCCGTGTACAATGGTTGTGTTTTATGTAAACTTTACATACTTTCACACAATAAACTGAAAAAAGTTTCGAATTCAATGGTCTTGATTTAATAAAATTTATAATTTTAACACAAACATTAAGTACTTTTTAAAGCTTTTCTGGCATTTCTTCACTGCAAGAGCTTGTCGATGAAAACAACAATAAGTATTTCTCATGTGAAGATTTTTTTTGTGCAACTATGCCATTCAATTTTCCAAGCATTGTCTTTCCTCCTTCGGTACGTACTTGCTGACACAAATCCCAAGATATATCATGCTTTTTGAAATATGAATTAACAATATTAAAAATTTCTTCCGCAGTTGTTCTAGTTGGTAGACTTTTACAAATTAGCATATCTTCTTGAGCAGCCGTTCCATGCATATATCTCACAATAACGAGGTAGATCGATAACTCAGCTATATCTGTAGTTTCGTCTAGTTGAATAGTAAATCCGTGTTCAACATCTTTTGAGCTCATTTTCACAAAAATTAGACATATCTTTAACACGCCTTCAAATTGTAATATCCGATAGGGGTACACAATCAATTAATTTAGCATGTTCTTCCCCAATCATAGAAGTAACTACATCTTTTACACACGGTTTAATTAAGCTTTTTGCGATCGTATGAGCTTCATCCTGTTGAGTAATACGATAACTAACACGATACGATGCTTTCAAAGTATTATCATTATCGTTTTTAACAAAGTTCTTAAAGGTCATTTTTTTTCAACTCATTACATTTTCTTTTGAAATACTCAATACTTTTATTATGAAAAGTTGAATGATTTGTTTCTTAATGCTTTTTCATTTTTGTGGGATTTAAACTGCTGTTATGCATCACATGTTCACATTTAACTCATAATCCTTTTGGTTCATTTTCATCACCAATCCAAGTAAAACCAAATTTTATGTATTCTTCATTATACTTCCGCTTTTTACGAATGGGTGAATCTGAATCACCTGACAACTTTTTGATTCTAACATCTGATTCATTATCACCAGTAGTAGCGAAACTATTTTCTGTATCCCTTGCAAGTAGCTTACCAGTTTTTAACCACATATCCATTATTGCTAGGGTAGTATAAATTGCAAATAAGTAAAAAGAGTTATCACAATTATGATATGAAAACAAAATAAACACTCACTAGTAGGCTTGTGCGTGACTGTATTTAAACCTCCAAGTGTTTTACTTTTTTGTGTAAAGCGATGCCTAAAATGATCTACTTTAAGCACAAGTACCAGTCATGAAAAGATTTCTCTTTACTTTCACATCTTCGAAAAAGTAGAATTAGTGTATTCCCTTCCACCTTTTAAGACGTAGGTGGTCGACAACAACCCCATAGAGGGGACAATTTTATTATTCATTTCGGTATCTTTGTCTCTCATTCACAGTGATTGTGTGACCTTAAGCGAATCTAGTGTGATGGACTGTTACGTCGTTTGGGGTTCAGGTCATGCCCAACGCCCATTAATTCGTAGAATTTCAGCAAAATTACTAAAAAAAAAAAAAAAAAAAACTTTCCTTACAAATTATTAATTATTAAAAAGTTTAAGATTTTAAAATTTTTTTATTTTTGAAGTGATAATTTTTTTTTTTTTTTTTACATATTATAATTAAAAAAAAAAAAAAAAAACTGAAAGTATTGATTATAATAAGAAAATGAAAAAATAGAATACATTTATTGCTTTCATATATATTTTTTAAAATTAAGAAGATATTATATATATATATATATATATTTCTAGAGATTTCTAGAGATTTTACAAAAACTTAATCCCGTTTGATAAGTTAATGTGAAGAAAAAAAATGTGAGTTTACCAAACAAAGAAGACACAGAAAAAGTAATTTGTCCAAATAAATAAAATAACAAATTCCTATCCGCCACCTCAATTTGTTAAGACTTTAAATTAAAAAAAATCAAAAGTGAGTATATAATCTTTTCTCTTCTTTAAAGCGGCTTTTCGTTTCATTTGAATAAATGGTTATATTGCAAAAACTACATCAAAGAATGTATTTAATTGAAATCCAATAAAAAATCTCGAACCAAGCTGACATACAAACACTTACTGATACCTAGTACCCTTATTGATGGCAACTTAAGATATTTTTACCCTCACCCTTTTGAATGAATGTCTCAATGGATAATGCCTCAACCCTAAGGGAAAGAGCGAGGTTTCCTAATGAGTCATAAAATTTCCTTTCAACGTTCATTGTGTTTTCACAACCCTCTCCAATTATCTATCACGATGTCAAACCTTTAAAGGGGGGGGGATTTGGAAAAAAAACAAACCACATCTAAAACGAATACGAGTTCACGGCCATACGGAATTATATGTTTGGTCGCTTTATGACTCTCGAAAAATCATCAAAGAAAACGCGCTAAACTCAAAGGGTTCCCCAAAGTGTTGAATACCCCTGACCTAAGCCAAAGAACGGTGGCTAATATGTGACCAAATGCGTCTCGATACATGTTTTTGAAGCACGTGATTTTATTTCTTCCATAAAATATTTATTTACACTTATTTTTACAAGCAAACTGTCTAATATTTTGGCGCTTTGATGAAGCAAATAGTGATCCCTTGCGGATCCTCAGTCAAAGTTCCAGGGAACTCAGTTTGAAGACCTCTGTTCTAGAGGATCCCAAACAAGCTCAATTTCGGAGAATGTGTTGATCAACCTATTTGTACTATATTCTTATTACGAAGTAAATTCTCTACCAACCGTAGTCTGTATGGTCAGGGTTGTCTTAAGGAATGGGCCAACTGGGCCCGAGCCCGGGGCCTCGTCACGTTCTCTACTCGGCCTAAAAGAGATCATGATCAGAATAATTTTAATCGTCAAATGTTATTCCCAGGTATGACTTGTTGAAGACAGTTACTTCTATATTAAATATTTCTATTTACAACATTTACTGAGAATCAGAGAAAATATTAATTTTATTTTTTAAGCTATATGTTCAAATTATTGATAAAAATGCTACTGTGAGAAGGATAGTCACAGACATAACAGACACTCCTTCCAACGACCTTTTATTTTTTTACACACATGAGTAAAGAATCGTTCATGAATGGACAAGAGATGCACTTAAGCCCCCAACAGAAGAGACAAAAACTGATTACCTATTTTATAACAGGCGTCAAGGCTAATAAAAAAAAAAAAGAGTTGAAATGACCCTGGAGGTAATCACACTTTTTCGATGAAACGAGTGGCCTACAGTTGTAAATCAACAATTCCTTTCTTTAAATTTAACTTCTTTGAAACAATAAATGGAAATTACATTTTTATTTTTGAATTGTATTTCTTTGAAATTTAAGAAAATATACAAATATTTATATCGCATTAAAAAAGTAAAATAATATGTAAATGTATTTCCCCCTTTTTTTTGCAGATAAAGTTATAAAAATAATATCGTTTAAAAACATTCTGCTCTTTTTTTGTAAATTTTCTCTCTCTCCCCTCTGAGCAACATCAAATAATATCTTAACAGTTTATAAAATTATATGTAAATATTTCAATGGACTCATTACAATAGTTTTATATTGATTAATATGCATAACTGTACGCTTTCTTCATTTTGAATGCACTATGATCTCCCAAAAGAATTTTCGATGTATATTGTAATTCAGAGAAATATTTTTATTTGTTTCTAATATGGAAAAAGCATTATTTTACTCATTTCAAAATTCTAATGACTATCCTTTTTTATTATTATTGAAACCCAAATAAAAAAAGAACGTTTATAAAACGAATATATTATATTACTACAGATTATAGTAATGTAATATAAATGTAGAAAAACAATTATATAACAGGAATCCTAGAGTACGATTTAATAATTAGATAAATAAATGCTAGTATAATAATTTAATGTTTTAAGAGTAAGCATCAGAAATGGAGAAATTCTCGTCCAATACAGTACAAAATAAGAGGTTTTTAGTGTATAAGACCTCCTCACTAGAAATTTTCTATTTGCTTGTGTATGTTTTATCAGACTTTCCAGTAGAAAATTGAAATTTTTTTTCTTTAATTTTAGTTCTTATACTTTAAAACTTATAATGTATTTATGTTTTATCACTTATTAATAGTTTATTACTAACTAATACTTTATCACATATTAGAATCTATGACTATCTATGAATATTGAAAGTTTATTACTTACTAATACTATATCACATATCTTTAATTTTTGGAATCTATGACTTCCTTTAAATTATCATAATTCTTTGTTTCGTTGGATAAGCATAATAACAAGGATATATACATATATTTCGTAAGACTACAAAGATATATTTTTCTGAGAACTTTTAAGAGATTCCAAATATTATGTAAGACAATACGATATGGAAATCTAAAAACTTTAACAGATTTTCTGCATGTCATTTCCTTTAAAATGATTTACTCAATATTTTGTTAGATATGATTTTATATTTGCAATGTTTTTTTTAAAAAAAATAAAAAATATTGAAGGAAATCTAATAATTAACTGTTTGTAATAAAACGAATATTGATTTATATTAGTACATATGTATATCTGCATTATAATGATAATTTGAAATACAATATTTTGTACATATTTTATAATAATGAAATAATCATAATAGGAAAATTGTATGCAAGAAGCGATACCTTTATTGAAGTTTTGCTCTTTCTTTCCACAAAAAAAGTTAAAAGAAATTATTTAAGAAATTCAATCTTATCACCTTCAGAATTCTTATGAAAGCGAGTTATATATTACTCTCATTTTAGACAACTTTTTATTTACAAACTAGTGAGCGAGTTTTCTCCTTTTTCTTTCTTGAACAGAGCAAAAAAAAAAAAAAAAAAAAAAGAAGAAGAAGAAGAAAAGCGAAATGCTACACATAGTTATGTGCATATTACGTGAGACATGGCACAATGATTTTTAGAACAGTGAAACGTTTTGAAAGTGGGGCTGCCAAACGCAAACGATTGAAGGAAATGCAGGAACCTATTGATAAATCACGAAACTCACTTAATTTTTTATTAATACAAATTCTACATCTATATCTATCTCTACCACTTGTATCACAATATATCCAATAATGTGCCTGAAGTTGAAGGACAGGAAGGAATAGACTATTTAATTATTCTAGAAGGTATTATAAGACTTACTGAAATACATACAATAACTGATGATGTTTCAAGTATTTTTATTGAACTACAGGTCCAGGGCTGTGGCCTTCATATATTGACAAGAATTTACTGTCTTACTGGGTTGAGAAATGTTCGTCAGTTTGTTCCAACAAGCATAATGATTTTGAAAATTCAGCAAGTATATACAACGAACCAAAAGATAAAACTAAAACAAGCTACCTGTCTACGAAGTTGTTCAAAAAGAGTTATGCAATGGTGAGGTTGTAGACCATAAATAGTTAGCATAGTCTCCGTCACAAGAGAAAGTATACTGTTTCGTATGTAAATTGTTTCATTTACCAATTCTACATTCAGCAGTAGCGGATCGAATGATTGGAAGCATGCAAGTACGGCTACTTCGCAGCGTGAACACACACCTGAACACAGAAAGAGTATGATGAACTACCACAGTTGATTACAGTTATCTAGTCGCGTAGACAACCAACTTATTATACAATTCAATGATGAACGTCATTATTAGAAATAAGTGCTAAAGAGAATAGTGTCTATCAATAAAATTCTAAGCATCAAGAGGACTGTCTTTCAGAGGGGAAAATTTAACTATAGGTTTAGTGAATAACTGAAATTATTTAGGCACTTTAAAACTTCTAAGTAAGTTTGATCCATTTTTAAATGAACGTATTAAAAAGTGAGGCAATTCTGGAAAAGGTAATTCTTTTTATCTACCTGCAACAATTTATGATGAATTCATTAAAGTCATGGCGATAAAATTCTTGGAAACTATCGTCACTGAAATATAGAAGGTATGTCCAAAATGGTGCACCCAATAGGAGATTTTTGTAATTTATTAATATTAATGGACATACTGCAGAGTATATGAGGAAGTTTTGTTTTTGGAAAATAACATTTCCCTAAATGATTGTAGAGGTCAGACATACGATAATGCCTCGAATATGTTTGAGAAATATTCAGGATTGCAAGCCCGACTTCAGGGAAAAAAAAAAAAAAAAAAAAAAACTATATACGTACCATGTGCAGAACATTCTTTGAATTTATTTAGCTTTCAAGCAGTTGAATGTAACCATAATTTAACAATTTATTTTAATTTTGTCCAAAATTTTTATAACTTTTCTCATCGTCAAACCATCGTTGGAATATACTAACATTAAATTTGAGCTGTGATAGAAATAAAAAATGTACTGAAAAACCTATCAAAAACACGTTGGTCATGAATGCAATCAAAGCTTTAAGCTCCGGATATTTAGAAATTGTCATGAGCCTGTATTGCTTAATTAATGATGAATTACAGGCAGCGGATACTCGACTTTCTGCTAAAAAATTAAAATGAATAAATTAGAACTACTTTTCTTAGACTATTCTTTGGAATGACATTTTGACACGCATTGACAAAGTAAATCTATTTCTCCAGAGTAAAAATATGGATTTATCGAAAGGTGAAAAATTATTAAAATCGTTAATAATATATATATATATATATATATATATATAAGCCCGATATTGCTTTTTGACTTCCTGGGTTCCATATTTTCATTTATTTTTCTTTCATTGTTACATTTCTTTCTGGATTTTTGTCTTTTTAAATATTTTAAATTATTCTTTCATAAATTTTCAGTACATATATATATATATAAACCAAAAGAGACTCTTTTGACTATTATGAGTCAAAAGCCTAAGAAATATCCTTTATAAAAAAGTATCAAAGTGTTCACAAGCGTGTAAGACCACACAGTGTTAGGGTAATTTTCCTTGAAGGGAATAGAGACACCGACACAGCGTTTGAAAACAGCCAGAAATTTCAAACTTTTTTTAACCTTTTTTACCAATTCTCGATTCTCTAATTTGCAATATACAAATGTGTAGTTAAAAATGTGAGGGGCTTTTTGAAAACATTTCTAATTTGGATGAGACACAAATTAAAACAGCATGCGAAAAAATATCAAATTTAACGATAAAGACATTAATGGAGAGGAACTGAACTTGGAATGTAAACTTTTCAAGTAATATATGATAACTGATGGCAAAAAGCTGAAGAAAAAACAAAGAGAAATAATGAAAAAGAGAAAGATTAATAAAAAATGTAATTCTACAAATGCAAATGAAGAACAGTTGCTGAATTAGGGGACTGGAATTGGGATCAACACACTCTATACGTACATGCATAATGAAAGACTATTAAGTGTTTTCCAATATTGAAATCATAATGAGAATTTTCTTGTCAATGATGATTACTAATGCGAGTGGTGTGCGTTCATTTTCAAAACTCAAACTGGTCAAAAATGAATTGAGAAATTGTATGGTTCAGTCACGTTTGAATAATTTAAGTTTGATGAGTAATGAAAATGAAATATTTTTAACAACTGATTTTGAAGATTTAATTAATGATTTTGCGAATTTAAAATGTACAAAACGAATATTCACATAAAACCTCATTTACTATGGATTGCTGCTATTAAACTGTCGTATATATACACCAAATTAGATTAAAGGATCGCATGTTGGGTCTATTTTTTCTTAAGGGGCCAGGGTCTCAAAACATCTTAAGACATCACTGTGTATGGTCTAACATTATCGGCTTGTAGAGTGAAGGAGTCACTCACTTTACGTGCGCAAGGACAAACAGTCAGATCAGGAATGGCATTTCTTTACAACTGTGCAGTGACGTGCCTTTTTGGACAATAAATAGGTCAATTCGGCCTCATAGAAAGAGATCCCTTTTCACGCAAAAACACCAGGCCTTCGAAATCCGTCTATTTCATAGATAAAACTGAGATAAAAGCGGTTCCCGTATCCCACCAGATTAACAAACTTGAGTCATATTGCAAGCAAAATCTAGGCTTATCAATGAAGAAAAATACCTCCAATGACTTTCATTCTTATTGACAGGTGTGTGTACCCAATTTAACTTTTCATTCTGGAAACGTGACGTGAGAGTGTACACTATGCTGGACGTCTTCCATACAATCTTCCTTCGTGAAGCCTTTTGCATGCAGTCGTTTTAGATACTAAACTTCCAGAGGCTGCGACAAGAGAAAATCTGAGGTGGGTTGAAGCAGCAATTATGCACCTCCTCAAAGTCAGCTGGTAACAGTTATCATCAGTGGTACTTGCTCTAAACCTTCATTGGCTGTGTCTGCTAGGGGCTACATAGGACTGATTCTAACCAGTTCTATTCGCTCAATGCACGCTATCGTGATTCTTTTGATAAATGATGTCGAGTATCTTAACGAAAACGACTATTTCATATTTGAAAAATGGCCACCTCCAAACTTTACAACACAGTTATTACTAGAAACTGTCAACACTTTTAAATCCTTTTTTCGGCCACCTGTTCAATTACGTTAAACGTCAACAGTTCCGATAATTTGCATATATCCTAAAGCAGTATTTTTAGTTTACAGATATTGTATTATTTATATTAAAATTTACTTATTTTCGGCAGTATAATAACTTGGTTTTGTTTAATTAACGTCGCACTAGAAGCAACATGAGGGCTATTGCAGTATAATCACTGCTTTTATGATTTTCCCTAAAGTTTTGAAAAATAGTGTACACACTCATAAATACATATCTTTATTTATTTTTGATTATTGAGACAATTTAATTGGACTAGAGAAATTGCTGTTATTCTTTAAAATAGAAACAAAAACAACATTTTAATTGGTAATGATTTAGCATTGAGTTTAAGTTAACAAAGAAAAGCAGTTAGTGTAGAGCGAGTCTGAACAATCAGCCGCAAATTAATCGTATTCTCTAAGATTGTTTTATTAATTTATTCCTTTGTTTTTATATGAACTAATAACATGAACTTTTAATTATTAAATAAATTTGATTACTTAATTAATGATCTAAAAAAATCGCTCATAAATATGAATCAACAAATAAAGATGTACTTTTAAAGCAAAATCGCTAAGTAAGCTATTAAACAAAAGCCTGCAACAAAATTGAGGAAATTCGAGGTAATTTTTAATATATATAGTTTGAATTGTCCCGAAAAAACAATTATGCGGAGATAATTAAAAATTCAAACAGAAAATATGCAAAATCGTCAGCCATGAGAATTCATTTTAAAATTTTTGGTATTAGCAAATTCGTTTGATAAAATCGATATAAATGGAATTCATAACGATTTGTTAAAGATTTATTCATAATTATTATTTTTAATAATCTATGATTAACTGAATATTTAAAATGATCTAAAATACCCTAAGTTCAGAACAAAACCGTATTTTTTTATGTACTTTTGAGATATAATTGTCCGATTGAAGGCAAATAGCAAAATTAGTTTTTTTTTTACAAGAAGAAAGATTGTGGCTTAAGAAAAGATCGATTATAATAGCTGGTTTAATTTAGTTTTTATTAACGTCGCACTAGAAGCAACACGAGGGCTATTGGCGACGGACCTCGTAATTTTGAACCACGGTCAAGTGACGAGGACGACACCTGAGCTGGCACCCCCCTCTCCTAACATCCACACCACGCCAACGGGAGGACTTTGGGCCCCGAACAGATTTAACGTGCATCAGCCCCGGCTACACGGCGGGTCTTTGGTGGCCAAGGATCGAACCCGCGACTGAACGAAAACCGCCAGCCGCTATCCACGACCTTGACCACTAGGCTACCGCGGCCCCCATATAATAGCTGGAATAAATTATAAAGTGTACTATCCCCCCACCAAGCCAGAGACGTTTTAAAAATTAAGTCATCACTGACACATCATAAGCACTTTAAGTAACTCTGATATGATAATAGCAGTTGTGGGTTGTGACATTACTATTCAGCCAGAGTTTGGTTGCGTGTTTAAAGAAGTAACATAAAAAGTAAGCATATGGACAAGAGAAGAGGTTTGTTTAAGTGTGAGATCAATGTTCCATCAGAGCTACTATTAAGTAAGTTGCTGTTGACGAACCTTGCTATTTCGAATCAACAGTGACTAAGATTTAACTCACTTATACCACTTCCCAAACTTCATGAGAGAGAGAGAGAGAGGAAAAGATATTTCTTTAAACTATAATGGACTTTTATCTTATTGTTCATTAATATCGTAATGTTAGTTTATGAAATCAACACCGGAATATGCAATTTGCATGTAGGAAAACGATAAGTAAGCGATTAATTTTTTAAACGAACGGTATAAAAATGTTAGTATAAAAAGAACGCCACAAAAAGATCATAGATTATGTGCAATGATCAAGTATCGTTTATATTAATAACAGAACAAGTGTGTGTATGGACGATGTAGTGAAAAGATTGTACAAGCCAGAAGCACGGAATTTGATCCAATGGATCTATGGGTATTGATAAAATGCACTTCAGAAAAAAAAAATGTTTGAAATTCACTTTAGAATTTTTAAAATGTAATGTTAAAGTGAGCGATGAGTCAGGTTTAGTGTTTACATTGCGCATAGTTCTGGTCTCTATTACGTCACAGTCTTCGTTGCTTCTAGTTATCTCTCTGCAAGCATTTTTTTTTTTTTAAAGATTTTTATATTTCAATAGCTCTCGTGTTGCTTCTAATTGCGTCATTAATAAACAATTAATGTACTCGTATATACCTCGATCCCAAAATTAAACGCTCATGAAATATTTTTATAATTTTTAAAACTACGTAGTTTATATTTTTAGTTCATTGACACTTCCTTAACCAGCAGTATTCAGTGTAGTGGATAAGATTCCGCACTTCATTTTTCTTCCGCTTTCATCTATTTCCCCCCTCTAATTTCGAATTAAAAGCTTATTCTTAAAAATATTTATATTTTTAAAATAACTTTTGTTTTTAAATTTTTTCTCAATAATGTTGACTATTTTTGTATAGTTTGCGGCCTAACTCTCGAAAGATACGTCACAAGATTATTCTTACATCATCTGAGAGATCGAAGTTTTTAAAAGAAAACGGAATTCATTTCTAGTAGGTAAATTAATTAGCCGATTTTTTGCGGTTTTCAGAAAAAAGCGGAAACAGCATCAATTTCAAAAATAAAATATTTTTAATTCATTTCATTCAAAACTATATCGCTTCAAACAAAACAGTATTCATACGGTATACGGAACGAACATTTGACTCTATTTAAAAATTTAACGCAGGAAAAAATATTAAATATCAATTAGTGGATTTTAAACAAAATTTTAGCTGCACAACAATTGTTGATTTGAGTTTTTCCTATATTTCGCTACAAATACTACCTCTGCCTTATTACTCTACGGTCTAGCTTCTGATAGTTTATTACCATTCAAAGACTTTCGGAGATCGTTTTATTTATTCATTAGTTCCCGAAAGAAAGAAAAAAAAAAATTCTTTTCTAATGAGGCAGTTAAAATATATATAAATCGCTTCTTGCAGAAAATATATCCTTTATCATAAGATCAAAAATTTTGTAAGAAAACAAAATTAGAAAACAACATCATTCTTTGACGTGGTGAGTTTTATTAAACATTCTAAAAAATTCAAAATAATAATCTTGAAAGAAGTCTCAATTTATGTATTGTTGCAGTGTCCGATTTTGTAAGTATTCATAATATCTGCTATGAATTCAAATCGTTCCATTCTGTTCTGGAGACGTTGATGAGCATTCTGAAAAATAGATTTTTGTGAGATAAGAAGTGAAAATAATTATGTATATAAACACATTTTGCAATTATTAGAAGTAACATTTTTAAGTCCTTTTAATAGTCAAAACACCCACAGAGGATCCTTATATGAATACATATTTTTTCTCTCTTTTACCCTAACATTGCTTGAAATTTCAAGGAATTAAAACATCTCTATTAGCTTCCAAATCTTAAGTCTGGATTCATATACACATACTATATTTTGAGCAGAAGGTTTATGGCGGTAGAAACAAATAAAATACACTGATGTATTTGAAGTACTATACATGAATGATAAATGTTAACAAAATTTTTAATGCAGTTTTATGTTGTAACTAATGACGATCTTGAAGGCAATTAAAAACGAAAAGGTGGATATAAATATTTAATTTAATCCAATGAGACACATACACCATTCAGAAATGCTTTAAAAAAAGGGAATTCATGCTGCTATAGTTAAAATCTGATTTTACAATTAAAAAAAATGTTCTGCATGATTAATTAGAAGGGGGAAAAAAAGTGCTGCTTTACATAGAAACATATAACTCATATTATTCAGCCTACAAGTAAATCCTGAATGATAAAAACTTACATTTTAGATAGAAATAAACCAATTTTACTTAGTTCCATAAAGAATTTTTCAGTAAGTCCCTAACAATCATTGATCGTTCACAAAAAGAACTATACAGAAATTCTCCACACAAAACTTTTTTCTTAGCTAATCTAACAAATTCTGAATCAAATACATATATTCTCCCTTTAATATAGGCATATATTTGTTTTTCTTAATTTTTTTTTTTGATGAGCAACAAATAAATTTTAAAATTGCACTTCGACCATAGATTTAAACCCTAAGTTATTACTATATGTTTGTACGACACACTTACAACCAGTTTTCTTCCTTGTGTGAAGTTTGTTGTTTTTCTTACGTTTTCTGTTTGATTTTTATTGGACATTTTAGACTCTGTGATAATTTTATAACTATTTTCATCTCGTTTGAATTGCAAAAACATATAAATGGCATAAAATGTTACATGCATTTTTAGATTATTAAAGCATAAAATACACTATGTGACAATGAAAATGCCACACCAAGAAAGCATACCCAGAAAAATATCCAAACTCCAGGGTAGACACAGTGCACCGAGATATGGAAATGAAATGCATTGCATTCTGGAACAGGTGAAGCGAGATATACAGGAAGGAACCTGCAGAATCGATAATAGTTTTGCTACCCCGTCAGCAGAATAAACTTTTTGCAAATTCTGTCGCAGAGGAAATGTTTAGTTCAGAGAATGCTGAAGACTAAGGCACTTCCAGAAGACAGACGAGTTTATTGGGGTATAGTGATCAGATAGAGAAAAGCAGGTTGGTCTCTGTGCCAAATCACACCATACCCTAGCTGCGGTAATGAACGTTAAAAGGAGGCATTGTCGCATGTTCCAGGGGTGGCGATACAGTAAGAGTGACGCCAACACGCATCCGCAGATTTGCACTGGAGATTTTATAGACTACTTCCGTTGACATTTTGCAGAGGTGCAGGACACTTTTGAACCTACTAAAGTGAGCAGGACCATTATTCTTCAATTAGCATCTAGGGGCATACATTCACGGCGTCCATTAAGAAGACTGTGACTGAATTGAGAGAACAGATGCCTCTGTTTGCCATATTGTTGAGATTGAGCCTCAAGAACTTCGAAGTGACATGATGTAGTGATTTCAGATGAGGCACGCTTTCATTTAAGCAATGAAAGCCACCGTGTACGAGTCTAGCGGTGAACTCGTGACAGATTCAATCCAACAGCAAATGTGGAATGCCATATCATGCGACATTATGCTTTTGGATGCCATCGGCAATGATCATAGGCCACAAGTCTGTATTGTTTGCCGTGTGACATCCCAACGATACATGGATGGCCAATGCCATTTACCAGCAGGATAATGTCAAACCGAATACAATGTGTATCAGCCAACATGCTCTTCAAGGTACCCAGGAGCATTCCTGGGCATATGTCACCCTGGATCTCATTCTAATCGATTATGTTTGGGATATGATTGGACGTCGTTTGCATAGGTTGCCACCACCGCGTTCAAAAGACGAACTATAGCAAATTGTAAAAAGAATTGATGGTTATCCCTCAAGACACAATATGCACACACTTTGAATCTATACCTATATGTGTTTCTAAATGTGTTACTTCAAAGGGACTTCCAATAAATTACTGAACATACTGTACAGTCAACACTTATTTTTTGTTATCGTATCTCTATTTGTGCCGATTTTCATCACTTTCTGCGCATGCATTCTAGGTGTTGCATTTATTTGACACATTTTATTGTTGTATCAAATTTCATTTAAAAAAATCCAAAAGAAGTTATAAGATTAGACATTTAGTAACTTAAATATATTGCACATTTCAGCATGGTATATAATAAGAAATACAAACGAAAAAGGCAAACCTGTAGAAATTCAATAGCATAAGAGGAAATTTTGTGTGGTAAATGCAATACCCACACATCAGGCAGTACAGTAAATGTAAAGCTGAAAAAAGAAGAAAAGCAACCATATAACTTTTGCATGATACTGCTGTAATAATCATAGAAATACTAAAAAATAATAAAGATGTCCCTGATTACATGCAAGACAATTTTTCTTTCTATTTGTTTTGATTTTCAAGATATTTTCAATTCAATATATATTTAAGATGCAATCGAAGTTCCATTTACTGCAAATATAATTTAAATAGTATGATAAATTAATACTAAAACGTAATTCTCTAATTGATTTGCTGTAGCAAGAAAATTACATTTCATTTAATGGAAGAATCATTATAAACATATCAAAGGACCCCCAGGGTAGTCTTTCTAATTATCTTTAGCTAATTCGTACTTACATTTCTATAAGCAAAAACTACATTGAAAAACAAATCTTTACATTACATCAATATATCGATAATTTCAGGTTAAATAGTGGATTCAAACATTATTTCATATTTTACCTGAAATATTTAAATCTGTTTCCAAAAAAATTATAACTCAAATAAAACAAAGTTTCTAGATGTAAAATTAGAAATAAGGGATTACATATATGCCAATAATATGTATGAAAGATTGAATGCATTTAATTTTCATATTACTAAAATATTCTGGAACAGTAATGTGCATATAAAATTTATAGAAATATAATTCTTAATCATTTATAGTGCAATATTTTAATTACTCATAAGTGAGACAAACTTAAAATATTCAGATATTCTTTGCATTCTGCATTGAGCTTGCTAACCCTTTAAATATTTAATAAGAAATTACATATCATAACTATATTGAGAGTCTGTTGTAAATTTATAATTTTTCTTCATAATAATTGTTTTTGTTTACTATTTTACCTCACAAAAGATTTACGAAGACAGTTTTTATTAGTGATCTAATAGTTAAGACAATGTACTTTAATATTTTTCATTTAATTACAAGAAAGCATTTATTTTAACTTCTATTCTGAACTTGGATAGCACTATTTCATTACTACTCATTCATGAATTTTTACCTCTCTTCAAAAAACTGAAGTTCTAAGTTCTGTAAAATTGTATATATTCTATTACATACTATATGAAAAAGAGCACAGTTATTTAAATAATTATAAATATTTTTACCCTTCACTTTCCATTTTAAACATAACATTTTAAATAAAATAGACTTAATTTGTACAGTCTAAATGAATTATCTATTATAATTTCTGCAGTATTATTCTTTATTCTATATTTTGACTGTTAGGCTAGAATTTTTGATTCTGTGACAAGGTTAATTTTTTAGGTTTTGACATTTAAATTTCAGCTTTCTCAATAATATTCTTTCATTTTTTTCAATCTTTATTTTTTACAAGACTATGTATAGTTTTTCATTTTTCTGTATATATTATTCTTTTCTTTTGATTTTTGGAGATATCCATGTATTTACCCAATAACACAATGAGTGAAAGTTAGTATATCAGAAAACTAGTTTAACCCTGCTAATCTGTTCTGAGTCTGAATATGCAATTTGAATTGTTAGGTATCAATTCATGATTTGATATTTCATTTTTGGAAATGTATAAAATGGTGTAATAATATTTTTTGCAACTTGCTTGATTTTTTAGATTAATGTTATAGACATAACTTTAAATTATGTAAAACCATAATAAAATTTATAATTTATAACTATTAAAAACCAAAATCAAAATTGTTAGAACTGCCCTTCAAATTAAAACATTATCATAATTTAAAACATACAAAATATTACAAAGCAAAAAAGCCATACATTTAAAATATAGTATATAAAAGAATACAAGAACATATATTATACATAATAATTTTAATTCAAAACCAAAATAATAACATTAATTAAAAATTACAACCAAGTTAAACAAAGTTTTATAATAATAATAATAAAATGAAGCAAATTTCAAGAGAAAAGAATTAAGAAAAATTCAGAAATGAAGATAATGTAACTTAAATACTGTTCCAGACTTAAGACTGAAAGAGAGTGTTCAAACTAGTTTCATGGATCCAAACAATTACAACTTCAATAATTATATTACCAATAACAGTATACACCAAGAATAATCAAAAATTCCAAAATTGAACAGTAATTCAGCCGTAGTAAAAAGAAAACAAATACATTTAAAACATAAAAAATAAATGTAAACATTCTATTTAATCTATACTTATTTATATACATTTAAAAATGGTTTTAATTAAAAAAGTAATAACTCTTATAATTAACAAGGAAATATAATGTTCAAAACAGCATTCCAATATGCCATGATATTACATTTCTTAAACACTAAACAATATTGATTAATTTTATAGACTATACAAAACTAAAGGAATTTGCCAAAACATACTTATCCTACCAAAACAGATATTAATAATTTTTACAGTAAATGAACCAACTAAAAATAGTAATTCAAATAACATTTAAAAAAATCTTAAACAACAATGTTCCAAAAATATGTGTCCATAAGTTTCAAAACAAAAAAATCAAACTTTATAAAAATAAAAATATAATTGACAGATACAATCTCTTAAATATATACAAAAATTAATGTAAATTGTATACCAAAAAATATAACCCCCCACACAAACACATATCATACACTTGCATATAATAGAAACATAGATATATGCACATCTTTTATTTTTAATTTATCTAAATCATTTTAAATGTTCATTAAAAAAGTAATTTGCTATAACTTAACTTGTGAAAAACTTCTTATAAATATTATTTTTCAGTATGGAGCAAATTACAAAATTATTATTATTCAAAACAAAAATGTATAAAAAGTTACTCTAGAAAGGTACCTTATTAATGTGAAATTTGAAACTGTATTGTCATTAATAGTGCTAATAATTTTATTATCTGTAATTTTCAATTGTACATCTATCTATTCTGTTTTATATTTACTATTATTAGTCTGAATTAGATTTAAATATGTAGGATAAAAAGATAAGCTAGGTTTATCTTCAGGGGATTTATTGAAATTCAAAACAAGTGGACCATCAATATATCTACATATAATAAAATATCTTTAACAATATATTTACATAATTTAATTATCAATAATTATGTCTAAAAAGTTCAAAAGTGGACCAATAGTTTTGAATTATTAATTTTTCTTTTGCAAAAAAAATTCCTATTGCTTCATGCATACTCAGATGAAATATCAGATCATGCTGACCAGTGGTTCTTTCTTTTTTACAGCCTTTTAAAAGTGCAACTTTAACTATAATCACCATCTCTCTCTCTATATATATATAAATAATTAATACTTCATCAATTTAATGTTCTAATCTAAACATGTCAATCCTTTCTCTCTCTTGCAAATTTAAATAATTTCAAAAGGAGTTACTAAAGTTACAAAAAGCATATGATGCTTTTTGTTGGGATTCATTTCTCAATTCCTGATGATTGTGGGGTGTACTTTCTATATTTGTAATCTGATGCAAGTTATGACATAATAGCATATCAGAAATAGACTGTAATAAGGTCACTTTCAGTGATGATTTTCAAAATGGTAAAAGGAATTTTTCATGGTCTTTGCATAATTTCAATAAATTTATTATTCTAAAAGAGGCCACGTCATACACACAAATAGTGTTGTTATAATGCATTTCTAAATATTGTCATAATCTTTAACAATTTTAAAGGTTTTAAGCATGAAAATATATTATAATGACATAAAGAACTATTGAGATTGTACAGTAGCACTTAAACTGAGTATTCTTTGTTCCTGTGCAATGAATATTTAAGTTAAAAGTTTCAAAAGTAAAGAAGTGGCAGGCAAAAGTAACAAAATATGCAACTTTTTTTTTGTACTTAAGGAAATATACATTGAGCTTTATAACATGGGAAAAATTGTAAAGTAAACTTTAGAAAATTTTAAAATACAGATAACACCTATAACTTTTTCGGAATGCATTTTAATTTCCTTATTTACAATACTCCTTAGCAAGCAAACAAGTTAGAATGTATCTGATTTAAACACACAATTAGGAAATTCATTTAAAGGCATTCATACAGAATTCATTTTTTTTTTAAAAAAAAACATTCATAATGTAAAAAAGAAATTACTTAGCAGCAAAGAGTTCAGTAATGTGGGTAACTTTGTTCATCCCATAACCAGAAAATCTTTCATCATAAAAAGGAACTGCACTTGTTTTACTGAAAATAAAAGTAAATAACATAAACGAATGATAATAATAATGATTCACAAATAAAGGTACTGGTAATATATAATAAAAAAAATTCAAAGAAAGTTAATGTAATACCTTTGTTACACATCCAAAAAGCTCAACTAAACAAATTAAATTTAAAAACATAACAGAATGTTTTTTTTTATACATTTGAACTTGAAGATTTAATCAAATTCATTCACTTAGTGTGAGATAATAAGTATGCATGTGGATATTTGCAAATATATTTAAAAAATATTGTTATGCTCTTTTCAGAATATACATTTTCCCTTTAAATTTGAAATTCTGACTGAAGCAAGCATCAACATGAACAAAAAGAATTTGTATACATTTGAAATGATTTCTCAAAAAATGTTAGTTAAAAATCTGATAGTAAGTAACTGTTTCAAAGATAGTTAAATACTGATTTGATTTTAAAAAAGAAATAGTTCATAAATGTACTGGTTTAGTTTATAAGACTGTAAATTAAAAATAAGTAAAGACTATAAGGCCTTCAATGCAGACAATACTTCATAACAATGAATTTGAATACAATTCGTTTTTCAATTGCATACTAATTTTCTCAATATAATTTTATTTTACTATGCAATCAATAAGCAGTTTCACATTTTGATAATTTGGAGTCTCATTCCCATAATAATAAATAAATTTCCACCAAAAATTGACAATTATTTTTCTTGACAAACGCACATACATTCACAACAAAGTTACTTTTACTGCAATTACAATACAAGTGAAAAAGGTTAAGAAATATAAACATATCAATCAAATGTAATAATCTGGTTAGTAAATATTGATGTACACTCATTGATGATACATTCAAATGTTATGAATTATTTCCATTACGTTCCAGTCATACCAAGTAGACAGTTTAATACAATATTCAAAAGATAAATTAATTGTTTTTGAAAAATCGTGTTAAAAGAACAGTTTTTTCCAAATAATGGGTCACGATCTGGCTCTCGGTAACAGTGGAAAAATATTGCCAGGTCACCCTGTCTTCACTTTATTATTATAACCCATAAAGTGAAGCAGAATATCTATCTATGTAAGTTTTTTATTTTTAAAATAATTTATATCTGGTCTTAGAAAGTAACAATGCGACTGTTTTTAAAGTGCAAAAGAAAGTTGTTACTGCTACGAAAAAAGTCAATTAATGCTCATGTCATGGATAAGTAAATAACAAAGCTTTTGTACATCTAACAGAATTGCAGAATGTGAGTTCATTGTCACGAGATTTTAGCTGCTATTAAGGTATATGTGCTAAACTGGAGACTAATTTTAAGGAATGTTTTCCGTCAATCAATAGGGATAATGAACGCATAAGGAATCCATTTACATTTAACTTAGAATCTGAGGATTGCTGGATTCAAGCGTTGAATCTACAACTGAATTGTTGAGTGACATATTCTTTAAATGCGTAAGAGGGAATACCACTGATGAATTTTCGACTGTTGCGTACCTGGTTAGCAGAAAAAGCTTCAAAACTTCTGATGTTTTTGTCACAACCTATAAGTATGAAGCCGGATTATCAGAAGTTATGGATTTGCTATCAGTTATTTTTGTAATTATCTCATGCAAGCAATCCTCTGAATACATATGGAATATAGTGATATTTATATAATGTTTGATTTTACCAACAAATATCAAAATAGGGAATAAATATTTAATGAGTCACGGAATAGAATCTTGAAAAATAATCAAGTCACAGGAAAAAAAATGTTTGGGAAAAACACTGTTCTAGAATGAATAGTCTCTAGATCATAAACGTAGAACCCTTTTACAACGAAAAATAACACTTGTGAAACTATTAGGTAGATTCATAAATAATATCCATTTTTTATTGGACATTTATTTTGCTTTCATTAAATAACAAAATTATATACATCTATAATGTAATCACCACTATTATGTATGCCATTCTTCCATCTTTCACTGTGCCATTCTTCCACCTGCATTGTGTGTCTGCGTGACAGCTTATCGATTCTATCCTTCTAAAATAAGACTGGTTTGGACAAGAAGAAATTTTCAACAGATTGATTGAATTGCTCTTTAGAATTGAAGGCTTTCTCATTTAAACAGTTTTGTAAGTAACAGGAAATGTAGTACTCTGTTGGGATAAGGTTCGGAAGTAAGAAGGGTGTGGTAAAACAGATAATCCAAGCTCAAGAATTTTTATCTTTGGTCCTTTTTGCCGCATTGTTGTGTAAAATAACCATGTTTTGGGGAATAAGAACAGGATGATATTCATGGAGTTTCTCTCACTCTTTGCAGTTTCTGAACATATTTATTCGCAGTAATCATTAAATTTGACTGCAACTATTCGTGATGAATTATACTAAACAAATAAAAAAATCTTTTTTTTCAATGTATGTTTGCTTTCGAAACTAATAGGGGCGGTTGATTCTTATCAAGCCACTGTCTATTAAAGATGATATTATCATAGGTAACCAAAATTTTCATCGTCTGCTATAATATTGTCTAAAAAGAGGTCAACTCTTTTACCTGTGAGAGCAAGCTAGAGATGATTGACATTTGATCCTTATTTTGTTCACTGAGATTATGAGGTACCCATACTCCTAACTTGTTGACTTTATCTAATTTCTCTAGATGGTGGCAAGCAGTTGATAGTGATGTATTCAACATTTCTGCTAGATCTCTTGCTGATTGACAAGGATTTTGTTCAAATAATGCCTTTAAAAGGTTGTCAAGGTCGGAAGGACGTTCCACTCTCCGTTCGACTTTTAAGGCCGCATCTTCAAAATGATAAACCAATTACTAACTGCCTTGTCGGAAATTAGTCTTTCACCGTACACACTGCATAATTTTTCAGCTGTTGCCATAGCACTATTGCCTAGTTTAAATTCTCAAAGCATCACATGACGATTACATGCACTTTTCACACTCCATTTTAGGATTGAATTTAATGTGCATCACTCAAAACAGTTGTCAGAAGACTAAGTGAATCCTTATCTCTTTAGTGAAAGCAAAATGTTGTTTATTCCAGTGACTCATATTGTGGGTAGATGCGAACAACAGATTCTACCTCGGGGCATCATAAATTATTTATGACTTGACTTAATAACTACACACAATTTAAAATTATATATTTTTATAAAAATCTAACATCTTATTTCAAAATTGGCATATACTCCAAAATCCAAATTCTTCTTTCCTAGTACTCTTAAGCAACACCAATGATAGTTAAAACAGAAAATTATTGTGCATTCTGGTAGGAAGTAAAATCTACACACAGACATTAGGATCCAAAATTAATTTTCAATAAATAAGGAGCTGCAGCAACAATAAAACTTGAGAGTATGTTAATTTTTTACTGCGTTCAGTAATACAAGAATAACCTAATGATTTATAAAAGAGTCAAACATACAATCATTTAAAAATTTGAAATAAATCTTTTGCAAAATTCTAAATACACTAATTGGTCTAGAAAACAGGGTCATAACTCGAATAGGAAAAATTAATCATTATTTCACATGCAAAATAAATAGCTCGAGTTAATAATACAAGTGTGATGTTGCATTTTCACATTTGGTTCCATATATCATCTAAAATAAACCTGATCTTTAATATTAATAAAATTGGCTTGTTGCTATGTCATATAATAGATTCAATAAAAATTATTACTGAAGGGTTTGAATAAATTTTAGAAGAATTTAAAAGAATCTTTATCTACTGAAAAACAAAATTTAAATAACTCGTATATAAGGATAAACATTTTGAAGGGGTAAAAAAAATTAAGATTATATAATTTTAACATTGAAGCTTACCGTAAAATCACATAAGGTTCATATTTATCACAGAATGTATTTAGAGAATATGATTTATCTGCTCTATACCATTTCCAGTAATCTGTAATTCTGTGAGACTCGCTGGATTCAGATATTCCTGAACTAGTATCGGTATTTATCAGCAAATTTTTAAAATGTGTAGCAACAGCAAAATTTCAAAGTAGTTTGGCAATTAAAAATATGAAATTATACACATAATATATACATAACATATATTCCTGGTTTATTATGATATTTTACCAAAGTTCTTTTTATTACACAATAGCATCATCATTTGTAAAGAAATTTAACACAAAATTTGAGGTACTGAAAATATAAATGAGCAGTTTACAAACTTTTTAAACTCAATGTCATTTACTGTTAATTCTAAGGTTTTGCTGTGTGAAAATTAAAAAATTATAGATGAAAATTATATATATATATATATTAAAACACACATATACAAAAAATATTACTATATCTTAACTTCAACTTATTATTTTCATAACTAACTTTGTACATAAAAAGTTATATTTTATATGATTATGCTAGAAATGCAAAATGAAATTACTACATTTAACTTGTTATCGCCCACTGATGTGCTTAAACGTAATCATTATGTTTTCATTTTAAGATTAACTATGATTTATCATGATACATTCCCAATGGTACATAAAACTGCAAACCTGGAAGTTAAAGCTGGATTGATAAATTATCTTTAATGTAGACACCATTGTTTTGATTAAATTTCATTAATAAGTATGAGAAATACAGATGATTAAATTGAATTAAAGGGTGATTAAGACGAGATAGATTAATTACTTAGAAATGCTATCAATCTTTTTAGGTTCAATACTTCTTTCAGTAGAATCTGCCATGTAAAAATAAGTTAACAAATTACAGTACAGAATTTTTGCTATTTTCCTTCCAGATTTACACTTAATATTATGAAATTCTAATAATAATTTTCCCTTGCAAATGATTTTTTTTTAAAGTTACAATATACAGAACTCCCTTTATAATATGACACTTCACCTTTCAGCCCCTATTAGTAATTTTCCAGTTATCTGGTGGCACTGGATTACCAACAGAATACTGTAATTAAAAAATATATGCATAAATTACTCTTCGCTCTAAAATTATTAATATGTATGCTATCAAATTTGTTCCATACAAATTTCGAAACAACAGCTGAAGAAAATAAGAATGTTAAAAATAAGATGAATACCGAATATTAATCGGTAAAATAATCAGTTAAAAACCAATCAAGTTTCACACACACAAAAAGGATACTGAAAGGCAAAATGAAAGGTTCTTCTCTATGTAGCAATTGTAGTAACTCTTCTTTCGTTTGAGGAGCATTATCACTTCTCTATAGATAGAATATATGACATTAGCTTTCATAAAATGTTTAAAAACAATTATAAAAAAAAAATCTTCATTCAATCTCAATTTTTTTTTTAAATTGGTGAACTATGGATTAATATTGATTTTGAACTAATAATTCTGCATGACATTTTACACAATTATCAGAACTAAATATTTTCACTTCTATTTAGCAGGTTAATAAAACACAAGATAAATTCAGACGAGATTGGAGGAAAATTTTGAGTTAAAGAAAACTAAAATTTTCTTCTACCAATGAAATTTTTATTTCAACTTGGTGCAAGTAACTGAAATTTATTTTTGATATACAGTTAATACTAAAAGCATTACTTGTATGAAAAAAAAGTAAGAAAGTGTGTGTTTGATTAAAGTACCCTATGAAACAATTTCTGCAAACTATTATGAACTAATGTTAAATATAGAGAAAGAACATTATAAATGGAAATTCAAGTGAAATTAAAAAACAGAGGAGAAAAAGCAATCAAGAAAAGAATAAATTCTGGCAGAGAAATTGTGGAATTTTATCTTATCTCAGATGAAATTTGTTTTAGTCACAAAAATGATGCGATTGTTGTCATTTCTATGAGATTAAATAATTCTATCTATTAACATTAAAATAAATATTTACAAAAAAATTATTCAGAATATACAATAAAGATCATCCAGAATTTCCAACATGCACTTTTTAGTTGTATTTTATACAAAAAGTACACAAAGGTTACAAGTAGTTCAGTTTCTAAGAAATAAGAATATATTAAAGTGTTACTTTAATTTTGGGTAGATGTATATACATTTATGTTAAAGAGGTTGTGATAGCCTAGTTTTAAAGAAACAGATAGTTAATGGATTTGGGACTTGTGACATCATAGAGAGCCATATGGCAAGCATTGACACACATTAAGCTTTTTGATACAAAAGCATTAATGTTGATGTACAGAATGAAGTATTAACCTCTTTGTTTGACCTTGGTTCAAAAATATGTAGAACAGAACTACTTATTTTTTTATTGCTGCATAGTTAGTACAAAACGTAATGAAAGCCTTAGTTGCCCTATATCCTTAAAAATCAACCAATCAGGTAATGCAGAAAACTGTATTTAGAACACCTTGATGTTAGGCAGAAATAGGCAGCCAGAAACTTACTCTTAAAAACAATGAACATTTAACTATTGACCAGTTAACAGTTTGAAATAAGGTATTTCAAATTTAAAGTACACATCATTCCAACTGCAATATTAATCTCTCTCTCTCTTCTACTGTGGCTATGAAATTATAAATAATCAAAATGAACATTTTGATATAATAGTTTTGATGTAAAATTATTAACAATTCTTAAGTTAAAATCGATGTTACAATGGCTAAGAAATTATAGATTTTAAGTCTTAAAAATAAATATATGCAAGAAAATAAATAGAACTAAATATTTTCAAGATAATTAAATAGTATTGAAAAATAAAAGAAACAACATTTATAATACATGTTGTACATCATATTAGAAGTATCATACCTGTGGAAGTTCTATGTATTCAAAAGCTGGAACAACAAATGCAGCCTTTTGATTAAAGTTAGAATGTTTCACAGCAGCAGAAAATTTTTGCTGAAAATATGGTGAAGGTTGGAAATCTGCATCCAAAAGGAACATATATTTAGATTTTACCTGCCTGCAAAATATACCAATTGTGACTAAAAAGAGCTATTTTTAAATACATATATCGATATAATTCTTATTTTAATCACTCTATGAATATGCTATTTCCCATAATTTTAATACGCAACAGTAATTAGAGGAAATAACAAAGAATTAAAAATTTAAAATTCAATAAACAAACTAACTTAAATTTCATTCACAAGATCAATATGTCAACCTCAAATCAAGGAAAGAAAAATATAAATAAGGAATTAAAAAACATAACAAGTGATATTTAAGTTTTAATTAAGGTCGTATTAAAGAGTAGGATTAACTTCAGAATTCGTTTTTAAGTAGCAAAATCTTTCTATATTAACTTCATTGTCAAGCAGATAGCAGCTTATTTTCATATTATACTCATTTTCATTTGGATCAATCTTTTTTTTAAAAAAATAAATACAATATCATCATGTTCTGTCCCCAATACCACACACACACTAATGGCTAAAATTGTGGAAACTTTTCGGGGGAAAAAAAAAGGATATTTTTTGACTATAATGATTCATAATTCTACTTCTTTTAGAGTTATAACATCAAATTATACAACAGTAAAAAGATAATTTAACCTGAAATCTAAGACTATAAAGTGCATTTACTTATTTCTATTCTAACTTAAGTTCTAATTAAATAATTACAGAAAAAGGATGCTTAACATTTTGAATATTCTTCCTTCATTTGAACGTAGTCAATAAATATAAGTGCTTAGTGAGTCAATCAGGCGTCATATCTTATGGGGATGAGTTAAGCATGTCATACAGAAACTCAGTTAATGCATTACAAGACCGCTTTAAAGTTGGGTGATTTTTTATGTTCTTCAAATAAGTGAACTTATAAAATAGTTTTGTTTAATTTAGTGATAATAAGAAACACGTTAAAATGAAATGAATGATGCAAAGAGGAGACTGGTCACCCAGGAATGTGATTTAAAGTAATAGTTAAAAGGAAAAAGTTACACTAATGAAAAATGAGAGGAGAAATTGGCAACAACATAGCTAAGAGTTGAATTTTTAAATTTTTGAACAAGTACAGTGATGTTCAGTCACAGCTGAATTGAAAAAGAAAGAAAATGGGGCACAATAGCAAGTGAAGATAGAAGAATTAAGAGAATATATCAAAATTAAAGCAAAAAAAAAAAAAATCAGCTTGGTGTATACAAAATGAAATGACATAATGCAGTGTGAAGTTGAGTACAAAATTTGCTTGACACAGACTGTAGGATCTTGGTTTTAATGCTTGAACTCCATGAAAAAAAAACCATTTTCATTTCTCAGACAAAGGTTAAAAAGATTAAACTAGATTCAAACACAGGTTGATAAGACATCAGAACAATTGGAAAAAGTTACTTTGAGTGAAAAAACCAAAATATCAGTCTATTTAGAAGTAATGACATAAAATATGTAAGGAGAAAAAGTAGAAAATAGAAGAAATAATTTAATCTTTGATTCATATTATAATAGCTACATAACCAAAAAACTTGGTTCATTGCATGGAAATGCACTGTGAGGTTGTTATCGACGCTAAATTTTGTCCAACAAAATATTAATTGAAAAGGTGATAATTTTTGCATACCTCAAATATTTTTTGCTTCAATTTTCTTCTTTATAAATGCTATTCTAGTAAAAAGCTTTTTATAAAAATTATTGCATTACATTCTTTATCAAATTACCTTTCCATTAGAGCATATTTTTATATAATTACTCCAAAAAAAAAAGTGGTATTATGAGCAATTAAACCATAAAAATACCCTTTTTTTATAGGTTTCCACAAAGCTCTTTTACTTCACTAATACAAAAAGTATGCCTTTTTTTATAACAAGAAGCCTAAAATTTGAGCATACATAAGAAACTATTTATTATAAATAAAAATCACGCATTATTTTGTTTCATGTACTATCTTAAGCACTAATTACTACACTCATATTTTCTAATTTATGATTTTTTAATTTCATATCTTTTGAAAATTAACAACACTCATGAATAAGAGAGCAAAATTCTAAAATATTATCAAGAAAAGAGTATAAATTAAATAAAATAAAAAAAAAAATAAAAATAAAAAAAAAAATCATAAGTAAAGGGTTCTTTGCAGTTCTATTTCTTTCATCTAAAATTTTAGAAAGTTGAAACAGAATTAACATAAAGACTAATATGCTTCCAATCTTAATTCTACAAATTACTTGGCTCTGAAATAGCTAGCTAATAATTTTGAAAATAAAAAAATAATTGAAGAATGACTATAAAATAACTAAAAGTCAAAACAAAAGAATAGAAAAATCAATAGTTGTGAAAATAAAATTTTTTGCCCTCCATATTTGATGTATTAATCTATAAAAGCTTTCAATGTAAAGGGGAGGCGACAACATTATGTCATAAAACCACAGCTAAAAATGATTTGTATCATAATTACTAGTAATTTATCATATGGAATAGTTTTAATAAATAATTTTGATAGGAAACGGTTTTAAAAAACCTTCCCCGTTATGACCAAACCTTTAAAAAATAGAGTACTCCCACTATAATCCAGCAGGTAATATTTTAAGTATGATTAAATACAAGATTTCAATAATTTCCGCTTAGTAAAACCATGATTTGCATCTATTTATAAAGTATGAATGTGTTCAATATGAACAATTCTAATTTGCATTGCAATAAAAAATGACATTTATAAAATGGGAATCAACTTAAGAACAATTTACGCAAATTACTGAATTAGCATGAATACAATGCGATACTTTTTGACTAATCATTCCCTGTTACAGTATTGACTAGTTAATTTATAATAAATAAATATAACAAAAATCTGTGTTATTAATTATTTTAAATAAATGCTTATCTGACTAAATTATAATTTCTTTGAATTCTTTTATGTAAAATGAATGGATCGCATTAGATTCATCAATCTTTTTGAAATTATCTTTGTAAAAAAATGTGGTGTTACGTTACATTCGGAATAATACGGTATATATCTTTAACAAATGTATTTCAGAATTTTTGCGCACTAAAAATTTACATAAGACAATTCTTAAATAGCTCAAAATATTTTACAATTTACATTGCATAAAGTGCATGCCCGCCAGCACACACACAAATTTTTAAAATAATTTTCATTAAATTACAAACAGGAAGTATGTAAAGAATCAACACTTTTTTTCTTTTATTTAAGGACTTTTTACCAGTTAAGAATCAAACACGCAGTAAGAAATTAAAAAATCCATACTGATTTAGTACAAAATTTTTTTTCCCCAGATTTTTGGAATAGCCTAATATATAACAATTGAACCGGAAGAAAAACTGGAATGAATTATAAATAATAAAAATATTAAGAAAGTAGTAAAATAGAAAAAAAAAAAAAAAAATGAAGTGACAAGGTTTACCTTATTGCAATATTTCTTAAAGCATTAATGGGATAATCTCCATTTTTTAAATCTCCAAAAACTAATGTAACATGACTTGATGAAGCAAGTTTAATGTTCTTTAATTTTTTTTGTATATAAAGTCTGAAAAATAAATATATATTTAATAAATATAAAAAATAAATTGTTTAGATCTTGGAACAATAATAAACTTAAGATTTCACATAATCACTAAAAAAGCAACAAAAACATTCAAAGCGATGTGCAGTAAAATTTTAGGGAATCTTAGTAATAGTTGTTACAAAACTATAAAAAAAGTAAAATAAGAAATTTAACATTAAAAAAAAAAATGATTGTAGCACATATGATATAACCATACTTATAACACATCGATCAATAACTCCCGAGACTAACCCAGAGATGGCGCTCGTAGTAAACCAGTAACCAGCTCTTTCTAGAGTACTAACCTTTGCTTGAAACGTGTCAAAATTTTAAGTCGATCGGACCAGGAAAAAGGTTTTTTGAAGTGAAGTGAAAATGGTTTTTTCCAAGTGGGTGCCGCGATTGCTTTCGATGGAACAAAAACAGCAACGAGTCGATGATTCAGAAAGCTGTTTATCGCTATTTACTCGCAACAAAAAGATTTCTTGTGGAAAAAGATTTGGAAAAGCGTTGGAACGATTGTATCACCCTAAAAGGTGATTAACAAAAGGTGTTATGTTGATGAATAAAAAAAAATTTTGCAAAAAAAATGTTGTTTTCAATTTTAGACTCGGGAGTTATTGATCGATGTGTTACATGTGTTACTCCAAAAACTTAAAACTTAATAAATTTTTTAAAAATTTTCTATCATTATTAAATGCATGGTCTTTGATTGTTGTGTTTTTGTATTATATTTGTAATTACTTACTTTTTTTATTGGAATTTTTCTTCTTTTCCACATTTCCTTTTTTCCTCAATGAAATATTGTATAAAATCATACAATTATTTTATATAAAAGAATTGATTAAAAATAAAAATTTCCATTTTATTTAAAAACTGTAACACACAGAAATTTTGTTCTTGAAAAAATTACCACGACACACAGACATTTTTACACTTAAAAGTACATGAGAAAATATTTCCATGGGTTAATAAATTAAGATAAACTATTTATATATCATTATTGCTTTTCCAAAAGCTGAAAAATCTTTGTATTTTAAAGAAATAAAAAGCATTTGTTTAAAAAAGTACCAAATAATTATTTAATCTCAGATATCCAAAAATATAGATGTCCTAAAAACTTTAAATATAAGATAATAAAAGAAACTGAAAATGCAAAAAATGTAAAATTTAAATTAAAGAAAATATTTTTAATGAAAGTATTAAGATCAAGATGAAATTCTTATTCTTTAATAGCATTCTAAATAAATATTCATTTTATTAAAAGAAATTAAAGAAAATTTAAATTAAAGAAAATATTTTTAATGAAAGTATTAAGATCAAGATGAAATTCTTATTCTTTAATAGCATTCTAAATAAATATTCATTTTATTAAAAGAACAGCCTTCATGATTTAACAAATTTTGCATAATATTCTGGGATAAAATATAGTAAATTAACATTTTAAAATTCTGCTATTGACTCTAATATATTTTCAAATTAGCAATACAAGTTTTTTTTGACAAAGGAGAAAAATAAAAATTTAAAGCAAATGAAAGAATACCTATTTTGTAAAAAATTTATAATTTCAAAAGAAAATATTTAAACTGTAAGAGAAATTAAATAAGACTAACTAAAACTGTAATCTTCACATGTTTTTCAGATGACACTTATACATGTTTAATTATAAAAAGTTATAAGTATTCCATTATACAAATTTTTTTCATATTTCCAAGCGTGTCATATGATGATAAATTGAGTACATTCATGTATCACAAAGGAAATCCTATGCATATAATTTCAGAATTATTGATTTTTATCTACATTAAGTATTATGCATAAAAAATAACTGTTTTACATGGCTAAATGAATCTTCTCTCTAATCAATTATGATGCAGAAAATATAGCATTGTGGATAATTCATTTTGAGCATAACACACATTACTCTTTTCACACTAGTAAAAGCCTCAAGTTCGCTGAAAAAACTAAAAAATTTCAAGACCAACCAGTTCAAAATTAATAACAAGCATTTGTAAAACTATAAAATCATTTTGGTTCAAAATAATCGGGTATTTAAGATACATGATACACCAATATAAATATTTTTAACTCTTTACTACTTGATTCAATAAACAATTTCATGAGAGACAGTCTGATTTTACAATGTCAATTGTAATAAAATAGACTACTGAGAAAGTTTAAAACCATAAACAAAATAAAATAATTTGATTTTTATTTCAGTTTCAAAGAATTTTTGACTATGAAAAGTTATCACATTAAATTATATTTGAGTTAAGCATTGAAATAATTTTTTAAAAATAATTTAACAAAAGCCTTAAAGTTACATCTAATTTTTGATAATAGAAAATCTTTTTAAAAAAAATTATATTTTTTTTGTGAAAGTTAGTTGGTATATTTGCAATGGACATGGGTTAGTAGCACTTTGAGAAAACAAAGGTTTTGCAGTGAAGAAATTCGAATTATGAAATTTATTTATTAACATAGTACTACAGTATCATGAACTATTAATGGCTAACTATCGTTACTTCCATACCAGGCCCAGTTCAATTTTATTCTGAACTATTATAACATTCAACACATTTAAAATGGATTCAAGATTCAATTCTTACAGTGCTAGACATATCACATGACCTAAGCTACTGGGATATTGTAGTCAAATAAAACAATAGACCTAAAATGTTTATCTCATAGTACAAAACTGTTTCCATTAACAACAATTTCAAATAATGCGCTGGAGTGTTTTGCTTTTTGAAACATTCTGCATACCATACATATGGAATATATTAGATGAAAATAAGAAAAAAAACTATAATTCATTCAGCAAATGATCACAAAAAGTAATAGTATAACTTGAGTAAAAAAAATATACATAAAAAGTAAAATAAGAAATTAGGAGAAATTGAAATTATACATAAAAAGAGAAAAGTGCTGTTATTTGAAAGTATATTTTTATTAGAAATTAGTTATGATATTGAAATAAAAATTTCAAGCAATAGTTAGTCTAATGCACATAGTTCATACACAAAATTTAAGGAAGCAGTTACAAAATAAAATGACAGACACATTTTCTCAAATGATCTGAGACTTCTCATTCATCAAAACATCCCTAAAGAGTTCTTTTTTAAAAAATTCAGAAGCATTCAGACAATTACAATTGCTTTCAAATCTAATGAAGCTTGCTTTTAAAAATAATTATTGGTAGTTTTACGGATAATAAAAATAAACAGGAATGAAGTTCTATTTTTCATTACAATGACAAAAATGGATTAATGTATTTTCCAGTTTATAGGATGAATTTTTTTTAAATCTTAAAACTAATTCTAAAAATGGAACATGTCAAAATACAGAATGTAATGATTTTTCCTCTTTTTTTTTTTTTCTATATGAAGAACAAGAAGAGAAGAAACTGATGATAGAGAGGGGTCAGATCAGATTCTCATAGGTTTTTGTGGGTTTCTGTAAGATCAGTTTACTATTAAAGATTACCTATTATTTTATCCATTTTTTTAAAAAATCATACATTAAAGTTTAGGGTTTCCCCCCAGAAAATTACATAAATTTCTTAGGTATTTCTTGTTCGCCATAAAAATATGGTAGGTTAATAACAAATACAATAAAAGATTTATAGTTCACATTCACAGATTTAGTTTTCTACAGTGTCATAAAAGAAATTTTACCTTTGCCATTCAAAAGAAGATTTTTCAGAATGCTGCTTAGTTGCAACATAAATCACCAAAGAAACAGGACCTTCCCATAATTGCAAGCTCCTTTCCAAAGTTGCCAATCTTTCCATAGATACTTGAGTAACAAGAGTAACCATATGATAGTGATCTGTAATGCTGAACATAAAGTCAATTCATATTTAATTATAATGGATTGAGCTTGCTCAATAATTACAACAAGTTTCAAAGTATATGAATGGTTAGATAAAATAATTGCTTATTTTTAGGAAACTTTATCTACTACCAAATATATACATCCCCTTCTTCAATGCAAATTAATACTTTTGTTTGAATCTATATATAAGTTTCGATTAAATAAAATTTTATTACATTAACCTTTTTAGTTTTTACATATAATTTTCTATGCAAGGTGCTTCTGATTTACATAGCTAAAAAGAAAATGTTTTGGTACTATACCTTTTGTTGTTTGCCTTAAAAATTTCTTCGGTCTTGCCAATAGTAACAGAGGGATTAATCTTTAAAGTTTCTGCAGGACAAGCTTCAATTAATTTTTTTTTGGGAACATATGAAGAAACTAAAAGGAAATAAGTTTAGAGCTTCATTGGTTTAAAAAAAAAAAAAAAAGGATCTTTCAATGAAATATCTATTTGAAAGTGTACACAAGAAAATTACGACTTTTTTTTTTATATCAGTTGATTTTTTTTATATTATTTTTACTTACAAAGAGTGTGGCATCAGTAATATAATGTATTACAACTTAATTTTATTCCAAACAATTTATCTCCAATGTAGAAATAAAACTTTCATAAAATTATCAACAGACTAAAACCTTTTTCATGAAATGCAATAAAAATGATATGCACAGTAAAAATCTGTATTATTAAAAAGTTTGATTATAGGATTTTCACTAAAACTTTAAGGATATACATATTCCGAAGCTCTTTATTGAAACATATAGTAAGAGGTATACATAATTACAAGGCTGTCTTTGTCAAGTGTTAGAAGTCCTTTTTACAGATAGAAAAGTTTTTCAATATTAATATAATTTTTTGTTTTGAATATCTTACAGAGTAACAGAGTTTCACTTCTGTTTGAAACAAACAAAATATATATATATATTACATATAATACTTTTCATATTTCATCTCTTAAACTTTAATTTCAAATGAATTTTTAGTTTTACATGTTAAAATAAAAAATAATATATTTATTGAATGTTTCTAAATTTTAAGGATGCATTTAAGTTAAAGGGGTATGCATATTATAATTATATGAGCTCATAATAATTATAGCAAATTAATCTATCTGAATAAACGTTTTGGACTTGGGTTTTGTTTTTATATAAACATTAGGCAAAAATAGTCTTATTAGCCTTCTTCTTGAATTTGAAAATATATATCAAGTTCCGAAGTTCATTCAGATTCGGATCACATAATTATTAAAGGTATTTATGAAAGCAGTGTGTTTTCAGTGCATTTGCATTTTTCTTCATACTATAAATATACTATACAAAAATGTTTTAGCATAATGGAAAAAAAAAAAAAAAAATGCAAAGAACTGCAACATTTTTATTGCTTATAAATGTTAAGAATAATATGAGGCTGATAATAGGGACTAACTACACATGCAGATAAGTTATTTTGATAATAAAATATATGTATAAATGATTATATTCTTACCATGCGGAATCAGAACTGGATCAGTAAAATGAATACTACCAGTATATCCATAACACATCAACATAACTGTAACACTATTAATAGATGAATGTTTTGTAGAAAAACCGACACTTTTCATTGTCAGCGGATCAATATTTGAAGGAAATTGTATTCTAAGAGCAAAAAGAGTTGAAGGATCATTAGATTTGAATGGAATTTATATAGCAGCTACAATAAATTTTAGTTCTAACATTTGAAAAAATTGAGAAACTGTAGAAAAAAATTATTCAATTTATTATTACATTCATAAATTTTTAAATGAGACTACAGTGATAATATGCAGTATTGCTGACAATGTAATAAAAAACAAGACTAACAAACTTACTGAATAGTTTCGACACTTCCATCATTCAATTTAACCAAAGCTAGTGCTCCAAAAGAAGCACCTATTACCTACAAAAAAAAAAAAAAAAAAAAGGAAAGGTGATGAAATATGTTAAGATATGCGGACATGATTATTTTGCATTTATAATTGAATATTTTTAACTATAGCTTTGTGATAATTTTGCCTAAATTCTTTCACAATATAATCATTTCAATATACTTTTTCATACAAATCATAAACAAAGAGCTCATAAAATATTCCTATATCAAAATTAAGCATGAATGCATTTCTAGGAGTTTTACTAAGTATTATATTGATGTTTAAATTTTTTTGGTCTTTCAGAGTTTGAAACCAATTTCAATGCAACTCTTTAATATAATGAATTCAAATAAAAGCATAACGCAATAGCAGCAAAATCTTTGTAAGCTGACAACCCAATGGCCTGTAGCAAATTAGTGAACATAATGAAGCAAGTTTGTTATATAGATTAATATATACATTTAAATTTTTGAAGCAGTTTTGGTTCCACAATATCAAACAAAATTGATCGTTATAAAATTAAATAAAAACATATGTACAACACTATACAAAACTAATATATCTACTGTTTCCTCATAGAACGAGGGTGGTCAAAAACTTTTCAGACCACCAAATACAAGACATTATTAGTCTCTTTCACCTGTCCAAATAGTACTCAGCGTCTTTCTCCGGAAGTTAATTGTTAACGGAGGTGTTGACCTCCTCATTTGATCCAAATCTCTGTCCTCTGAGAGCAGTTTTTAGATTAGAGAACAAAAAAGAAGTTGCTTGGGGGGTAGATCTGGCGAGTAAGGAGGGTGGTCAAGCAGTTCAAACCATAATTCATGGATTTTCGTCAAGATAACCGCTGAGGTGTAAGACGGTGCATTGTCTTGGGAAAACAGATTTCCCCCCTGCAAATGTAGCCATTTTACGCAATTTCTGCCTTCAGCTTGTCAAGTAATGATGTGTAATATGCTCCAGTGCTGGTTTTTCTTGTTTGAAGATAATCGATCAAGATGGCTATCCCAAAAAACAGTCGGAAAAAACAGTTTCGTTTTTTTGGAGACAGTTCATCATTCGCAGTCTACTGTTTTGACTGCATTTTTGTTTCGGGCGTATAATGGAGTATCTAAATTTCATCCACAGTTATTAATCAGCATCAAAACTCTGATTTATTGCGCCTAAACTGCGTGAGCAAACGCGGCACCCAACGCGCGGGCGGGTGAAATCTAAATTCTCATGCCTAGGTCTTGATTCAATATGGGACAAACACATTTTTGGGACATATTCATAGCCTCTGCTATCTCTCTCACTATAATTCGACAGTCGCCTAACACCATTTGGTGAACTTTAGCGATGTTATCGTCGGTGGTTGCAGTTTTTGTCAATCCCGAACGCGTTCATCGTCTCCCAAGCAATACGGCCACGTTTAAATTCAGCAGCCCAAAATTTTTCGATGGTAAATGATAGTGCAGAATTCCACTCATCTTTGATTTGCGAAGGAATATTGACTTTCAAAAATACTTACATCGACTCATTCAAACGATTGTCGAACAACAACTGCACGTCCAAAATGGCTGACATTTTGGTGTGCACCTGTCAAAAGATGCGCAAGCATATCCCCTAGCTTTTATTGACAAGGTGCTGCCATTTTCATGTTGAGGTCGGAAACTTTTCGGACCACACTCGTATAGTAATTTATTTTGTAAAAATATTCTGAATGTTGGATACTGACATTCTATGACATCAGATGCTTGACATTTTCATGTATTGGAGTCTAAGCATTCTTTAGGTCGAGTAATACGTAACTTAGCTTGCAGCCAGATAAAAATTTATTGATCGTATCTACCCACAGCGAATCACAGGGAAAAAGGAGTTTTTATTTTCACTAAATAGATAAGAATTCAGTTAGTCTTCTGACAACTGTTTTGAGTGGTGCAAACTATATAGGGTGGTCTTAAAAAACATATATGAATCTCTAGCGGCTTATCTGATCAACCAATCGCAATAAATTTCAGATATTGTTATTTGCAGATATGCGCTCGAGATTGTGATGATTTAAAACAATAGAACTCTTCCAGTTACAGAGAAAAAATTTCGCAATTTTCCAATGGCAACACCCACTTTTCCTACCGCAAATTGGTCAGTGTATTGAAAAACAATAAATGGCGTTGTAACTATAAGAAAATTGCATAGAAGAGCATTGCAAAGGACCAATGACAACTCAGAGAGGAGAGGGGAAAAGACTGTCATTGGAATTACAAGTTTTCAAAGTGTCCACGATCGCAGACGATAACGTAATGAATACGGGAGATTGTTGACAACAATGACGAATGCAACACCCCAGGAGGAATATGCATAACTTCATGTTTTATATTATCCTTCAATTTTGAAAAATCTTGTAGATTTGTACACCATAGATTTCAGATAGTCCCTGAACTAGAGTTTGGTCGACGAATCGCGATCGCCACGAAACTGCAAAGTTAGGTGAGATGACTATTACCAAAGCGCTGTTGCTGCACTTGTGGAAGACATGTCGATAAGCATCACCTGGCATCCATAAAATGTCCTTACGACATTTCGCAGCAGCAATAATAATAACGGTAATGCATTATGCAGCTGGAATAATGGCAACGTTGGCGTATAACGAATAGTTGCGATGGAACACATTTCATACCTGTGGAAGTGACATCTTGAAGAAGTACGGACCAAGAACGAATGTGCTTGCGATGCCGTACCACTCAAGTTACTTTAGCTTCGTATAAAGACGTTCGTGCCACATTGTGAGGATTTTCATCAGCCAAGCGAACGCAGTTCTTGAAGTTTATGTTCCTAGTTAAAGAGAAATGTGCCTATCCGTAGAAGTATGAATGAACTTTTTCGGTAAAAAATTATCTAACTTGAATGTCTGGAATATAGTGTTCCAGCTGAAATCACTTTTGATCAATTTATATTTCGAAACTTCTTATACGCTTCATCAGAATAAAAAGAAAAGAACTTAAGATACCATCACTTCGTAAACCAAAAAAATATAACTTTAACTTAAACAAAAATTTAATTAAGCTGAAGCACTCAAAAATGATTTAGGATTAGTTTAGTTGAATTCTTCTAAATTCATTTAATGGTAATTCATTTTCAAGTTCATTTTATTACGAAAATATAAGAATAGAGCTTTCTTAAAAGAGGTGTTTTTTTCCTGTATGATATATTTTGAAGGTATTATGTTTAGTTTGGTCTTTTTCATAGAAAAACGTACTTAAGATTATGAGTAAAATTAAAAATCGAGTCAATTTGGTTTTTTTTTTATTGTTTCCCTTATTTAGATACACTGAAATAGAAAAACAATTATTTAAGACATATATTCACTTAAATTGTGAGTAAAACATTGCCTTAATTAAACTGAATGAGTTTCGTAAATGTTGTAATAGTTGGTTTTATTAAAGTCACATTAGAAGCAAGACAAGCTGCGAAGGACTTCGTAATTATGAACCTCTGTTGAGTGATGGAGACGACACCTAAGCTGGCACCTCCCTCTTCTAACTTCCACACCACGCCAACAGGAGAACTTTGGGTCTCGGCAGATTCAACGTGCATCAACCCTGGCTACACGGCGGGTCTTTAGTGGCATGAAGGCTCGAACCCACGACTCGACGAAAACCATAGGTCGCGAGTTCACGACCAAGACCACTAAGCTACCGCGGCCACGTAAATATATAATAATATTGCCACTACGCTCGCAAGCACCAATGGCGCCGAGGTATGACGCTCGTCTCCAGATCGAGAGTCCCCAGGTTCACAACCCAGTGATGTTAACGTCGAAAGTTTATGTGAAATTTCTGTTAAATAGTTGTCCGTTTTTCATAATAATTTCTAAAACTTTCCAGAATATTATTTACATTTGCAAAGCAATATTCTAGAATATATTATTGTGCATGTACCATTTGGTTTGGGTGATCATTCTCATAGTAGGCATTTTAGTATTTTAAAGAATTCGAATATTGGTTTTAGCAGAGTAGCCCAAAAGTGGATATGCACAAGTAATAACAGGACGCATAATGGAAGAGTAAATAAGCACTTTGTTTTCTAGGTCCATAGTATAGTTCAGCTTAATCAAAGAGTTAACTATATGTGATAACTATAGGAACTTTTCACGCGTTTGTAAAATGTGCGTTTTGCGAGAGAGGGTTTTGTCAGGGGTGACTCTCATGATATTTAGTGAACTAAGACCACAGAATGTCAGAGTTGCAAAAGGTCGGGGAAGGGAATTGTCTTTTTCTGGTTTTTCTGGCTTTTTTGACGTTGATTTTAATTTTTCACGGATCGTAGAAATTTCTTAGAATTTTTAGGTGTTTATCAAGCGAAAGTTACAGTTTGAGGTTTTCGGAATTAAGCGAGGATGACTGTTGCAGTTTATCGATAAAGTAACAGGTCAATTGAAAAGTCCCCGGCCTAACATATATATGGCGCTACTAGAATTAAATCCATATGTTTTATAGTTAGCCCTAACCCTCAAAAGATGCGTGTATAAATTTGACCGCTGTCGGAACATTAGTTTGTGAATTATAGCATTTTGAGTGAAGCAACTTTTGTTATTGTGAAAAAAATGGATAAAAAGGAATTTCGCGTGTTGATAAAATATTGCTTTTTGAAGGGAAAAAATACAGTTGAAGCAAAAACTTGGCTTGATGCCGAGTTTCCGGACACTGCCCCAGGAAAATCAACCATCAAGGATTGGTATGCTAAGTTTAGACGTGGGGAAATGAGCACCGAAGACGGTGGACGCCCAAAAGAGGTTGTTACCGA
>BMAW01080716.1:201901-221230 GCA_019974015.1 Nephila pilipes
GAAGTATGCTTCGTTTGCTGTGTTGAAGGAAATTGAAAACTTAGAATTTGAAGTATATTGAACAATGGCTAAGTTTTAGTAATAACATTAAAAACAAGTTATACACGCCATTGTCCCCACTACAAGTGACCAGTGGAAATAAATTTTGTAAATGTTCATTCACTAAAGGGTATTACAAGACGTTCAGTACTTAAGTAACATACTGTATTTTAACACCCTCTATATTTATATTTACTCCAGGACCTTAAAAAATCGCTACTATTTTTTATTTATTGTTAACTATTTAAATTTCCATAATAATAATAATGAATCACAATTTTACTATTTATATATTAAACCTTGCGTGGACCACCTGACGTTGTTCAGGACCCCCCCAAATCAATTTTACTTTTCCACGGACCCTGAATGATATCGGGGACCACTTTAAGAACTCACACTAGTGTAGACAATATTTGACAAACTGACTCCAAGCCCGGTGAGGCCCTATCTTGAACCAAGAAAACATCAAGTTCTATTCATGGACAAAATCCCGGACTTGTGAATTTTGAGACGAAAAAGATTTTGCATTATTCAGAATCAATTTTTAATCATGCGCTGGATAACGATTAAATTTTAAGTTCAGAAGCTGATAATAGGCTTCGAAGTTAATATACGTCATCTCGATGTCCGCTGATGGTGTGCGGGGCGGATAATGGTTCCTAATTGCCCTGACAAAAAATGTTTTTTTATCAACTCTCGTGTCTTAAATTATAACTAAGATACCTTTAAATAATCCAGCGTTTTAAATAAAAGTTTGTGAAGGAGTACTTAAAGAGTAGCTTCTGCCTTAATGTGCTTGTATGTTTCAAAGCAAATAAGGGTGTATGAAAAAAGAGGTGTAAAACATAAATAATTGTTTGCAAGGATATTGTCCATAAAAGCAAGGATTTTTTTTTTTTTCATGTGTATTATTGGATTTGAGATAAGGACTTTTATTTATGAATGAAATCTGAGAATGAATTATAATCATTCGCACCAAATTATTAACCCAAAATTTCTAAGGCTGTTTAGATATGTTTAAATTTACAGATTTGTGTGTGTGGTGAGACTGACTGACTGACAAATATGGAATCTATTACATTTCGTGCACACTCATGATTCTGTGTTCTTTGCTTATAAATAACCCAGAGCCGATTCTAGAAGCGAAGCCGCCCTCTCACCTGTTATATATTCATTCGTTTTCTAAACCAGTGTAAATTAAACATTTCTTCCTTGATGTCAAACAAAATTAAAGAAAAGTTCTTCTAATGTGTAGAAGAAAACTTGACAGCATGCATTTAACAGATCAGCGACTAGTTAAATTTATCAGTAAAAGTTCGAATATATAAGCAACAGTTGATTATAGATTTAATTTTCTAGAAAAGACGTCATTTTATATTTTCGCAAATACAAAATTTAATAAATATCTTCTTTTTTTTCACATCACACCCGTGAAAGATATTTTTTAGGAAAACAAAATATATGAATATAGACATATGTAATAAAACCATTTCAAAAAGTAAAAGCGTTTATTATTCAATTACATGCTAACAGTATTAACTATTTACTACCAAAAAAAAAATTAAAGTGCTGAAAAATTTTAAGAAAATTCCCAAGAAGAATTTCTTGGTAGAATGTGTAACCCCACACTCGATCTAATTAAAGGCATTACAAGCACTTTTTAAAATTATTCTTTCGATTATACCTGAATCTCATATGAATCATTACTTAAGATATGATTATAGTTTAGGAAACATTTGAGTTTCCAATAATCACTTAAAAAATTGTTGAAATTATAATCCATTGACGGTTATAAGTGTGATTCGATGCTAGCAATTAGTTTGATGAAGCTCTAAAATAACTTTAACAAAATTGGAGGCTAAAAGACACTATGGTTAAAATTCGAGCTTAGAAAATTTGGAGATCATAAGTAAGATAATTCTTCGTTTTGATCTTGTGGAAGATTAAAGGATTTGCTTTGTTCATGTTGTTCGAACAAATAAGCAGACATTAAACAGTTGTTAAAAAACAGTTACTTTTCCAGAAGTACTAAATATTGTGATAATTGAGACAGCAGAGTATTATCGCGCATTTAGCTTTAACATCTATACAGAAGGTTCTCGATCTTTTCACCTGAAGTTTCATAAGATTGTAACAATCTTAAAATATTGCTATACATATATTTTTTTAGAAACTAAAAGCAATTGCCCTTTTAATTTTCAAATTTTAGTGGAACACTGTCTAAGCTCGAGGGAGCAATGTTCTGCAATGGAATACCGGTTAGAACCACTGTGGTCTGTGCTCTTCTTGGATTTCAGAAACATATGAGGTATTCGAATAGTAGATACAAACTCATAAAACATCGTACAATTTAGCTGATACATGCTTTATATTTCTACGCGGTTTTCCACCATTGTCCAAATGTTGTATGCCACAGTCATAGATGTTGCAAGTCTCTGTTGTGAAACCCTATTTTAACTTCATTTTGATCTTGTAAATTTTTGTTTTTGAAAAAATGTTTCTCCTGAAAAAAGAAATGAATAAGATATCACTTTCTTCATGGGAGATAGTTCAAAACTTCTCATTGAAACTTTTGATTAGTTTTTTTTAGTTTCAATCTCTGTGAGGCCAAGAATGTTATGGACCTTGCGGATGGACACTTTCCAGTAGATTTTATCAATTCTTTAAGTGTGAAACACACTAATTGCTGGAATTGCTTCCTCGAAATTTAAAGAGGCTTCAGGATATCGATGTTCATGACGAACAGATAAGGCTACCTGTTCACCTGTTCGTCATAAACATCGCTCCTACGATCAGAGAAATCATCATTTCGCTAAATTTTAATCATTCGAAATGATTCCATGGATGGAAGAAGTTTCTTTGTGTGTGTGCCTATCTTGCTTTTGCGTTTAGAAAATATCTGACTGAGGCGATTTTAAGATTTACTTGTATCCAGTGCAGCAATTCTGAAAGCGTTTTGCATAATTAGGTTTAGCACTAATTTGAAAACAGAAAGATTCAAAGGTCAAAGAGTGGCCGCTGTAGACTAATGGGCATGGTCGGAGACTCGCAGCCAACTTCATTTTTTTTTTTCAAATCAGACAAGTCAGACCACCAATTACAAAGACCGCCATGTAGCGGGGCTGGTCATCATTAAATCTACTCGAGGGGTCCCAAGCTCACCCATTGGCGTGGTGTAGAAGTATGGAGAGGGAGGTGTCGTACTTGTTAGCTACGAGGTTCAAAATTTGAAGTCCGTCGCCAATGGCCCTCGTGTTGATTCTCAATGCATTGATAAACAATCACTCATAATCAAGGTTAAAACTAGTATTGTCAACGCATTCAGGAAAAACTTTTCCTTTCCTCTTCTATGTGTTGTATCCTTATTTTTTCGAAAATGCCTCATTTTTTATTAAGTGTTTGGTAAGCAACATTTTATATTGATATTAAATTCTGCGTTATTTTATATTTATATCGTTTCAATTAAATTTATAGTAGCTTAGATAAGACATTTTAAGATTGAAAATTAATTTTAAACGCAAGCTTTGTAAAAAGACTTAACGTCGTAAGTTTGTCTATTAATATTAATTATATATACTTTATTGTAGACATTACTGCATATTCAAATAGTTATCATTTACTTAACATAATCGTCCTTCGAGTTTGCTTTGAGTATTAGAAAAAGTTTGTATTGAGTTGAATTCAGCTATTTTTTTTCCAATAGTGTTCACTTGTTTGCTGTTGTTTATGATAAGGTTTTCTTATTAATTTTATCTTTTTATGTTCTTTATATAATTTGTTTCCTTTTCTGTGTAAATCTTTTTTTTAGATTTCTGGATTACTAGTTTATCTTCTTTTTAAATGATTTTTTTCCTTAATTTAATTTTCGTTCATCTCATTTTCTGTCTTTGGTTTTCATGATCGTTTTTTTTATATTATAATTGCTATGAAGGGAACAGTTTGTCCATTAATTCAGGAAAAACCATTGATTTCCAACAGTCTGCAGCTTCTTATAGTATAAATTATATATTCCATTATTTTGTGTTTCTTCGATTTTTTTTAGATGTTTCCAGTTTTCAGTTTCTTTATCTCTTCTACTACTTTCCAATGAATTCATATTATTTTTTCCTTAATTTACTTCGTCTATAATATCAGATTTTCTTATGCAATTTTATTTTTTATCCTTTTTCTTACTTGTAATGAGTTGAGTGTGTGTGCGTGCGTGTAATACTTTCTGTGAAATGTTTCTGTGATATTCCAGATATGTAAATACATATATAATAGTTGTGGCTGTATCTAAACTTTAAATTTATATGTAAGAATCATCATTCAAAATATTTCTAGCATCATCATAATCATATATGTTGTATTGTTTCTGAAGGAAGCGATAGTGCTACTTTAACTTGCACAACAACAAAGTCAAGTTAGATGATGATCAGATTTAAATAATCAAAATTGAAATAATTATTTTATTACTTATATATACATTCATACTGCATAACTTTTTTTTAAATAGTGAGTTCTTATGTACAGAATTCTAACAAATCATTTTTTGTGTGTTTTGCAGGATTTAGTACATTTGTAAGTGGTATAGAAACTATTTATCAGTACCCTAACATTTTCAAAAGAATTTAATATAAATGGCCTTGAATTATCAATCACTGCTACTGCTGATCAACTGGAGCCTCAGGTAAATTTCTGCATTTTCTTTGGTATGGATTATACATCACATAACAGTATGTTTGAAAAAAATATACGCTCTTTCGCAACAAAAAAAAATAATAAAACGCAAAGCATTATGATGAAAATGTTGTTTTGATGACATGCAGGAAGCTCATACTCAGATATTGGAAACGATTAAAAAATCAAAATTGTTGGAACCATCAATGGCTAACAATTGCACATTTAATTAAATGATAAGTAGTTGAGAACACTTGACAGCGATATTACGCCTCTACATCGATGAAAAGTGATAAAAGATTCCTAATCTCATCTTCAATGCATTTTGCCAGACATTCATCAATGCTCAAGACACCGACATGGGGATTCCTAACCTGGTAGCCTTCCATGTCCAAGTCATGTTCGATTGGCGAAAGTCTGGTGACTTTGTTGGCTAAGGAAAAAACATCAACGGTATGAGCGGTCAGAGTTATGCTAATTGTATAGGGCGTGGTACCAATCTCGTTGCAAAACAGCTCCATCATGGCGTGCTATGAAGCTATCGCAAGCAGCGAAAAAATGCCATCAACATATCTTTGAATGAGTAAAGTTGCACGCAGGATGATTAGAAGCGACGTGCTGGCAAGAAGATAGCACTCCAACTCCATCACACCGAGGGTATTTGTATACTCTTAGAAAGTAAAGGCTGATAAAATGTAATCATTTCCACTTGATATATAAGTTGTATTTTCTTTCTAAGAATTTTATTTAAATTGTTCACTGAAATTTGTACCCTTTTTATCAATTATAAATACTCCAGGAAAATTTCATTTGCTAACATATCCTAATAGCAATGGTTCATTAATTGCTGATAGTTTATTCAAACGCCTTAAAAGGTATTTATCATAGAATAATTCAAAATTTATTCTTGTCGTGATATTCTACATTGCCTACTTCCTTAAATTAACCAATTTTCATAGATCAGGCATGTAACAGGTGAATTGAAAAAGTCCCGCATACATAGTAAAACTTTATTTTTTTGGCAAAATTAGTTTTTTTGTTAACTTATAATTCCCTTCAAAGTTGATACACTGATTATAGCGACCCTCAGCTTTTTTCGATACCATTTGTAGTACGGTTGTCCTTTAGCTGAAAATAGGCCTCAGTTTCCGCGATCACCTCTTCATTCGACAGAAAATTTCTTCCCAGCAAACATTCTTTTGAGATCTGAGAACGAAATAGTCTTCAGGGGCCAGATCTGGAGAATACGGTGGATGAGGAAACAATTCGAAGCCCAATTCATGGATTTTTTGCCATCGTTTTTCACGCTGACTTGTGACACGGTGCATCGTCTTGATGAAGTAGCACTTTCTTTTTCTTCAAAATGCGGCCGTTTTTCGGCGATTTTGACGTCCTTCAAACGGTCCAATAACGCTATGTAATAGTCGCTGTTAATGGTGCTTCTTTTCAAGGTAGTCAATGAAAAATTATTCCATGCGCATCCCAAAATACGAACGCCTGTAACCTTGCCAACCGACTGTTGCGTTTCCCACGCTGGGGCGGGTTCATCGTGTGCAGATCCCTCGATTGACTGTCGATTATTCGGAGTGAATGATGGGGCAAGTTTCATCCATTGTCACATATCGGCGGAAAAACTCGGGTTTATTACGCTTGATCATCTTCAAACACTGCTCCAGATGTCATCAGCTCGTCGTTGTTTTGGTCAAAGTGAGTCTTTCATGCGCTTCTTACCACTTTGCACAGAGCTTTCTTATACCCAAATATTCGTGAATGATGTGATGTACACGTTCAGTTGATATCTTTAGAGTTCTGCTATTTTTAAATTTCAATTTACGGTCATTCAAAATCATTTTGTGGATTTTTTTTAATGTTTACGTCGGTAACAACCTCTTTTGGGCGTCCACCGTCTTCGGTGCTCATTTCACCACGTCTAAACTTAGCATACCAATCCTTGATGGTTGATTTTCCTGGGGCAGTGTCCGGAAACTCGGCATCAAGCCAAGTTTTTGCTTCAACTGTATTTTTTCCCTTCAAAAAGCAATATTTTATCAACACGCGAAATTCCTTTTTATCCATTTTTTTTCACAATAACAAAAGTTGCTTCACTCAAAATGCTATAATTCACAAACTAATGATCCGACAGCTGTCAAATTTATACACGCATCTTTTGAGGGTTAGGGCTAATTAAAAAACATATGAATTTAATTCTAGCAGCACCATCTATATGTCAGACCGGGGACTTTGCAATTGACCTGTTAATACGCACCGTGTTGCACAAGCCAGCTTTCGACATTATAAAAAGAGTTCCACTGAGTAATGATACAGTATAAAGAAGGATTGACGAAATGGCTCAGTGAGTACTTAAAAACATCTGAATTTTCAATACAGCTTGACGAGTCTACTTTACAAGAAAATGTAGTTTTATTTTTAGCTCATGCAAGATTTGTAAAAGAAGAAATTTTCTGCCAATAATTGTTATTTGCTAAATATTTGGAAACCGATAAGAAAGGTGAAACATTATTTACTGAATTAAAAAGATTTTTCGATGTAAAAGCTATACTTTTCACTAATATAATTTCTGTTGCTACTGACGGTACTCCGGAAATGGTAGGAAGATACCGAGGATTTCTGGCATACTTAAAACAAGCTATACCGAATGTATTTTCAGTACATTGTGTCATCCATCGACATCATTTAGTCGCAAAAAATCTTAGTGAACGTTTGCATGGATCGCTAGATTATGTCATTAGAACAGTTTATAAAATCAAAAGGAATGGCTTCAATGAAAGAATATTTGCTCAATTTTGTTTGGATAATGATAAAGACAATAATCCTTTACTACTTCACACATAAGCACGTTGGTTATCTCAGAGTGTATGTTTAAATCGATTTTATTCGATCTATGATTTAGTGTTGGAATTCCTGGAAAGACAATGATTTGCGACACAATTTAATTAACTCAAAAAATGACAAAGCCTATATGACTGATTTATTAGCCAAATGTAACGAAACTAATTTGAAACTACAAGATGACCAATTAAATTTAATCAAAACTAAAATCGTAATATCTGCGTTTGTTGCAAAACTCTTTTTGTACAAACAAAATTTGGGGAGAGGAGAATGTTCTCAGTTTCCAAACCTTTCGAAATAGCAAAATAGAGATGAAAATTTGCTTGCTTACTGTCAACACCTAATGGTTCTTCATGCAGACCTGAACAAAATATTTGAAGACATTCTTCATTTGGATATTTCTGATGGGGTGTTGAACCCTTTTGCGCGTGGACAAACTCAGATCCCAAATATGGATGAATATATACTAATACAGGAGCAGCTTATTGAAATATCCACAAATGAGGAACTTAAGCCAATTTTTGAACAAAGATACCACAATATATATACAATATACCACTCGGGATATAAAATTGGGATCTGTTTAGTAACAAAAACAGATCCCAATTTTATATCCTGAGTTATGGGGTTCCTGTACAGAAGTAGTTGACTGCTTTCCCGTCTTCATATTTGGTAGTACGTAAATTCAGTGTCGTTATGAACCTCACCACACACTAAAAAAGAAACCGACTAGAAATTAGTGCTCGTGTGAATTTGCGGTTTCTACTCACAAACATTGAGCCGGACATAAATACACTCATAACGTCTCATCAAGTTCATTCAAGTCATTAATTTTATTTTAAAACAAAGTTATAATTTCAATAAATACTCATTCAAAAAATATTTTTTTTAAATTTGTAATTTTTATCCTATACATTTATGTAGCTTTTCACTTGGGGGTCCGTGGGCAAGTTTTGAATCTAAAAAGGGGTCCATGGGTCAAAAAAGTTTGGAAACCACTGGTCTACACAAAGACGCGATAGAGTAGATATCAACCACTTCATTACCTACGTAAGGACGGCAATACATTGTAAAAATTCGATATAAAAACCAACGTTTTTATATGGTGGCAAAGTTTATTAGAGAAAATTATTGAAATATTAGTTAAAACTGTTAGTTATTTTTAACTTTAAAATTTACTTAAAAAGAGATTTGTGAGCGTATTAAAAAATTCATAATACTCATAAAATCAAAACATGTATTTGAAAGTTTGTAAGTCATTCTATTAAAAAAGAATGGGAACCAGAATTCAGAAAAAATTATTGTGATAAGACATGGCGCCAAATATTGGAAACTTTCTTTCTTGCGAATGATTACTGACTAAAAGTCAGCAACCCTTACTATCTCGGAGATAGTAAAGGGGAGATAGTATCCCCCCTTTGTGAGTACAAAAGGTTTACGATACCGCATGCTGCGTGGGGAGTGCCCGGTGCTCCCAGAGGGGGAAGAAATTTTTTCCTCAATCCTAAAAGCGCCGAGAGGAAAGAATATTTTGACTTGTTAAAATTATTGAAATATTAGTTAAAACTTGTCGCAAACGTCTAAATATTGCATTGTTAGGCGAGTACGAACGATTCCCAAAATTTCAAAGCTCTAGCTTGATGGGAAGTTGGTTAAATTAACGATCGAAAATTTGATGACACACACACACACACCAAGTGAAATTCAGAAAAACGTTGTAAAAATAATTTCATCCAATGCTGAGTCCCTCTTTTCAATCTGGGAAGAGATATGGATGCGACTGTTATTGAAATTCAATTGAATGATTGACCCCTCCCCCCTCAAGATAATTTCAGCGTAAGCCCGAAAAAGTAGAGGCCGACATAAGTTTGCCTGATGAGTATTTAAAAAACTACTTAATTCAGTCATTCAGGATTGTTGGTGATCTAAATGCCGCTCATACTGAGAGGAATAACGCTAGATTAAACGACTATGGCAAGATTTTACATAGCATCCTCCAAAGTGTAATAGGTGTGCGAGTGATTGCTCCGCAAACACAAACGTGCAACCAAAAAAGTAGGTAGACCAAAAGCTAATATCAATGACATAGTTATTTTCAAATTTATTCCTTTTCTTAAGATATCTGAGATCCGAATCAAAAGTCAACTGAGCTCGTATCATCTACCGATCGTTTTAAATTTAAAACTGGACAACGTTCTCATTAAAATTTCAGAAATTGGGATAATTTTCTTTTTATTCTTAAGAATAAAAATTTATCCGCAAATAAAATAATCAGCAATGATGCTATCGAGTCGACAATATCTAGATTCAATCAAATTTTTTCCTGAGGCATTTGATGACACTTCAAAAACAAAATTCAAAATTAGACAATGAAATCGAGTATGAAAATTTGGTAGAATTGGAGTGACTCTAGCGACCGTTCACACACACACTTTTTCGTACTCTCCAGCATGAGATCACTAAAAGTACTAAAAAAACCCCTCACAGACCTAATGGGATAAGGACACTGCAATCCTCAACCCAGAAAACAATATACTTTAGCGTTAGGACAAATACTCAGAAGACTTCCTAAATTAACTTCGCCCTCGAGAGGCATTGACAGCAGTGTTGCGATCAACCCCACTGAGAAGGCTGAGTTGATTGCTCACAGGTTAGTCAATCAATTCTCTCCAAATTACACTGTCGAAAATCCAGAGTTTTCAGCGAGCACTGACAAAGAGGTTGAACGATTTTTCTCCCAACCGGCCATGATAAGTTCAGTAGATACGCCAAAGTGCAAAAGTGAAGAACCATTTAGAGCTGTTAGTAGTTGGGAGGGTGACCCGATCAGCTACACGCTCTCCCCTACCCTTTTTTGCCACATTGAACCAGCCAAACCAACGGAAATTTTAGAATACATAAATAAAATTAAGCCGAATAAGCTCCTGGGTCGGATCACATTAGTAAGTGCATGATAAAAAACCTCCCAACTAATTTTTCTCATTTTGGTTAACTAGTATGTTAAGAAATGTTTATTTTCCAAATGTTTGGAAAGCAACCGTGGTTGTTCCCATTCTGAAAGAAGAATCGCATCCTAAAATCCCTCAAAATTATCGTCCCCTCTCATTGTTTTCTAGCTCGGATAAAGCATACGAATTTATTACTTTTCGTCACCTGAATCATTACATGCACCAATTCAATTTTTTTACCCACATAAAATAAAATTCTTTAAAATTTTTATTTCATGGTCGTTGGATCGAAGGAAACTAAAAATTTCTGTCAATTCTCTTTCATAGAGTTGTTCTCGTATACTCACTTTCTTAGGAACGTTGTGCCTATGAGAACATTCCATTCTCCCCAGTCCTCTTCCCTACACACCTGAACTTGCTCAATGCGAGTTCCGTCGTACAAGAAAGAGGTTGGCACCGGGGAGATTCAGCTTCGCTCCCGAGAGTTTTATGTTACCCCTGCGTTGTTCATTTCGTACGCTGATAAGGAGCTGCGAACTGTCAGATAGCAACATCTCCCTCAATAGTTCAATATACTCTTCCCCTTCCTTTATTAAATTGCGGAATTTTCTAATTTAGGTCAAAAACTCAATATTAAAGATGAGGAAATATGCCCTATTTTTAAAGGAACGGAATCACACATTTTCGACTTTCACAAACTTTATTTATTTCTTTACAAACATTTGAGCAACTTAACACCTTTTAGAAAAGGAAAAATATCACCGAACGCTAGATATTTTTAAAGTTTCAAACACTGTTTTGAATAATTCAAGTTTATGCACAACTCATAAAAATGCTACATGGTCGGAAAAACACCTAGAAAAGCTTAAACACACCTAAAATAACACGAGACAAATAAACATGCTTTTTTAGACCAATTTAATAAACTTCAAAATCGTAGCTCTTTTTTATCCCCCAACAAATTTGTAATAACTATTCGCAAGTAGATCTACTTAAGACTTAAATTATAGCCTGTATGTGTGTGTGTCTTAAATTATAGCATCTTTCTTTAATATTACCCAATGGACTCTTATGGTTAACTACTAGAGGGAGCCCAAAATTCATAAGAGTTTGACACAGCCTTGTTCCAAGAAACTACAATTTTCTTTACCAAAAAAGAAACGCTACTTTCCCAACAGTTTATTACTTTAACAGTGAAACAATATACAATGCTAAAAATACAACGAAAAAATGTTATACTTACAACCTATGTAAGTTCTGGAAAAAAAAAAAATGTAGCTCTACAGTCAACTTATTCAGCAAATAATTAAAAAAAAAAAAAAATAAATAAATAAAACAACCAAGACCTTTTGTTTAGAATAAAATTACTTGAACTACAATCACCAAAAATTTATTTTCTGAAATTGTTTAGATCACATCACTTTTCATCAAGACATTAAAAATTATTTTACTAAAAAATGCTGACTACTTTCTTACGAGATTGTGGAGATGGAATTTTATATATCTCTTACTTAAAAAAAATAAATTTTATTCATTTCAGCACATACAATAACTGTCCCAACATTTGTAAATTTAAATAACTAAAAAAAAAAAAAAAAAAAAAAAAAAAAAAACACACACACAATAATCAGCATTTAATAATTATTGAATTAGAAAGCAAAATAAATATTTGAATGAACATCAGAAACAACTAATCTTTCGAAAAGTTTCATAACTCTTAAAAATGAACAATAAAGGATTTCTAGCAATACAGAAGGGTAATATATGTACATATAAAAATATTTTTGACACATTTTAAAACAAAAAAAATACACTATTTCACGCATCCTGTATCAACTATACATGCCATAAAAAATTAAGAAGATATCTGACATTAGGAAAAAAATATAGCTTTTTCTTTTAGCAGCTATGTAGTAAGAAAAGGTAAAAAAGAAGCTTTTATCGTTAACAGTTAAACAAATAAATACCATTTTACCTTTGAACATAATGTCCATTTTTGATTAAAACATCGTATATCTGTGTCCCATCTAGCATGATCCATCCACCATCCCGTCAGAGATATTTCATCATTAAAAATCACTTTGCTAGAGAGTACATTAAGAACAGAGCGCATATTCCAAAAAACAAAATCTTTCTTTGAGTAATGAGTTTCATCAGTTTTATCCCTGGGATAAGAGAAAAATAGCTTCATTTAGAGGCAAATGTAATGGGTGATCGAAAAGTCTGCCCCTTTTAAGATGATGGGACATAAAATAAAACAGTTGCAAGGCTTATTCTAGGCTTCTAAAAGGTAAGAACATAATAGAGGGGAAAAAAATTTGTCTCATAAAAAAACAACTTCATTTAACAGAGAATGAAATCTGAGAAAAAGTTTAATAGCCTTTTTTAAATTTAGAAACATAATATATTTAATCCCTAATGCATAAATATATACAAAAGTATATTGGATATCAACCAAAACCTGGTATGAAAAAATTATTACTGATAAGATGTTTATGTAACATAATGTTTAAAAAAAACAAAATTTCAATTCTTAATTTTTTTTAAGAAGTACAGAAAAAGGTAATAATATTATGAAGAAAGTATAACTTCATAACATTACAGAAGAGTTATTACATTGATTCAAGTAAAAGTTCTTTAAGTTGGAAGAGGACTTTCGATAAAAAATTTTAATTAAAAAAAATTGCACAAAAATCCATCTATAATAAAATGTACAAACTGACAGACTAATATGGAGTATAATATTGAATAATGGAGTATCAATATTGAAGATATAATTTCTATGCATTTATATTTGTAACTGACATAAATAAGACAGAAAAACATCTTTAGAAATAATGCAGAGGTTTGATACATTTTGTGTTAAATGCATAGAAGTAGAGAAAAGCAATAAATAAAAGATAATGAGGAATTCTTTAGAAACCTAGTTTCTTAATAGTAACAAACTGTATTTGTCACCTGAGTTTTTTGGAATCAAAAATACAGGACAAGACTTGGGGATCAAACTCGCTAGCTTCTCTTAAATTAAGAAATGAACAAACAATTGTAAGTTTATCACAGAAACTTGAAAGTATATCTTTATCAAAGATTATTTATTGTAACATATTATTAGATTTACTAATTATAATAATTAAAAGTAGAATTATAGTACTTACAGCTTAAGGTTATACATGCAAATTTAAATAACAGAAAAATTATAATAGTGATTTCAATAACATCAATAAAAATACTTCCAGTTTTTTTCAAAAATAATTAACAGAAGACACCTTAAAGTGCATGTCACATAGAAATAAAGTTAAGAAATTTCAACCTCTTGTTTTTATAAGAACATTTTTTTTTTTTTTTTGTGAATATTGAAGTACCAAGTCATAAAATGAAATGACGAACATCAATTAATTTAATGAATAAAATGAATTAAGACTATGAATAAAATAATATTCACTGAAAATATACATATTTCTATATTACCTTATCCTTTTTCTTATATACTATCAAATTAATTCTATAAAATGCATTCATATAAGCAATGAAATTCTATAAAATGCATTCATATATTGGATGGACATTAGAAATGTCATATGTTACAGAACTACTCATGCAAACATCACATGTATCAATTTTTTTTTTGTCTATTTTGCAAAATAAATTACTTTCTCTCTCTAGTCACTGCACATTAATTATAAAAATAATAGCTAAATTTTACTATTCATAAACAACATAAGTCTAAGAGAACAAAATGGTATTAAAACATGCATTAACATTTGGAATGCGTATTCCTCATTATAAAAAATATCAACTATTAGTTACCTATTTCAAGCATCAAAAATATATTTAAATTCATATTAAAGCTCCTACTAAAGTCTGTAAAGTTTTAAACACATTTTTGGAGTGATTTTTTTTAAGGTTATGCAATTAATAATTTAATTAACATTCTTAAATTCTATCTCGCAAGTGATAAGATTTTAGTATAAAAACAATTTCAATCCATGTGAAATATTTATGTTGAATAAAATTAAAAAAAAAAAAAAAAAAAAAATATAATAAAAAAAATTAACATTAAATATAAAAAAAAAAAAAAAAAAAATCTTCCATAATATTTAGCAAAATTTATTAAATCAAGTAAAGTACAATGTATAGAGCTGTACTGGTTAATAGAAATAACTGCATATGCATTTGGAAAAATAATTATTTGTACTCACTAATATCTTTGAATTTTAACCAAATAAAAGCAAATATTTTGACAAAAATAGTTACAATACTATATATTTACAGCACATTTTAGATTAAACACCAACATTTTTGATAAAGTTAAATAGCAAGCTTCTAACTGGAAAAGTTTTGAAATTTCTTACAAAATAAATATTTGTACACTTTCTCAGATATATACTCTGTTTATAATATTGATGGTTGAAATGATTATATACTTAATAGCTGTAAATAATTATTAACTTTGAACAATTTTTGAAGTCTGGCATCTTGTCTACAGTTTTCTTGAAGTAAAAGAGAATGGTGCCTAAAACTAGAGAGGTATATCCAGAGGAGAAGTCATATCACTGAGCTCCATAAAAATGGAAAATTGCATGAAGAAATTCGAAAAGTGATTAAATTATCATTAACCACTGTATGATGATACATAGTGAGAAAGAAAGAAGAAAATTGACTAAATGAAAATACACTCAAACCAGGACATCGCAGCAAATTAACAATGAGAACAAAAAGAAGTGTTATTCACACAGCTTTAAAAATTTTTAAGGGTTCAGCTGAAAAAGTTGCTTAAGATCTTGCATCTTCTTATATCACTATCAACACCTCAAACAGTACGGAATGTTCTCCATAAAGTAGATTTAAAAGGAAGAGCCTCAAGGAAAAAAAAAAAAAACCATTTATAAGTGAAACAAACAAGAGTAAATACTTAGAATTTGCAGTGGTAAACAGAAATAAACCAATTCAATTTTGGAAAACAGTGATTTTTTTTCTTATGAGAATAAGTTCGAAATTTTTTCACTACCAAGCATTTGAAGAATTTGGCATGAAAATAAAACTGCTTTAGATCCAAAACATATACTCCTGACTCTCAAGCATGGTGGGGGAAATGTTAAGGTTGGGAAGAGTATGGCTTCTAATGGAGTAGGGTAAATTTGGGTTTTAATGATACTGCAATGACAGCTTTTACAAATATTGATGCATTGCAGCATAACTTATTAAACAAAGCTAGAAAATTAGGGCATGAGCAAACTTTTCACTTTCAGCAGGATAATCATCTAAAGATATTACTATTGTCACCAGAACATAGTTACTTTACAATGCTTGAAGGCGACTGGTAACTCATCCACAATTTCCAGATCTGAACTTAATAAAAAATTTATGAATGCTATTGGAAGCACAATTTTCAAATAAGCATATAACAAGTAAAAATAGTTTAAAAGAAGTTCTCATAGAAGCACAGTATAACAAGAGCCTAAACTGTTGCAAAAAAGTTAATGGAATCTATGTCGCAACATCTTGAAACAGTCATTAAAGCTAAAGGATTTTATACAAAATATTAATTAGTAAAATTCAACTAAATTTTTCTTAGTTATGGTACACTAAGGAAATGTACAAATATTTTTTAGCAGTATAATTCAGTATCTGTCTTTTAAAATGTAAAAAATTGATTATTTTTATTTTGTTTTTAGTTTTATGTTATTATAATACATTGAATTAATGTATTTCATTATTATTTGCTTAAATCTTTAATTTGATTTTATAACATAAGAAAATGAAGTGTATAAATAATTATATTACCAACTGTAAATTACACAGACAATTATATGAAACTGAAATAGCAATTGCACACAGGTTACTGAACAGACTCAAACAAATGCATTTAAAATGCATGAAAACTTTAAACAATATTAGAACTGAAAAAAAAACCACCCCTCTCTAAATATAACAAAAGAATAAAGATGACAATTGACAACAATTTTTTTAGCTTCAATAACTGTCAAATAATAAATCCTCAATGCACTGGAACAAATCAAGTTATAGTAATTTATTTTTAGCAAACAGACAAGTAAATGAAATCAAAACAGTATATGCAAGGATGAGTAATTGCCATTATATTTCTTAAAATATATATATATATATATTATAATTTTTTTAACGTTATAACGATGTACAGTCTTATGAAAGAAAATTTATATTAACAAAAATGAAACAAATGTACTATGATAATTTTGCACTATGGTTACGAATTCATTGAAAAATACACTTAAAACATGTTTAAATATTGAAAAAAAAATTTGGAAATAAAGAAAAAATCATACCATATTTTTTCTTCTTCAGAAAAGAACCACGAAAGATGAATATAGATAATAAAAATTGAAGCTAAAGAATGAAACAATATAACACATAGTATTATCTGAAATGTATTTGTTTGACGAAGTGTTCTTTTCCATTTAGCTACAGATGACATTATTTATCTTTTACATGTAAGGCAGCATTAAAATACATTCCATAAAATATGTACGTTTAGTTTTCTTATATTCATATTAACTCTTAATATATAATTTAAAATAACTTTTGTACTTTAAGTTATAATACATATTATACACAGAGCTTTATTTATTTATTTACTTCTGCATGATACGAAAACGTTTAGAATGAAAATTAAACATTTCAAACACGGAAGACTAATCTTGAGTTCAACAATGCATCCTCTTCAAAAATTTGCGGCATGACCACAAAGCGATAAGCAATCTCGGTCAATAAGAATAGTTCTTACTTATTAATAATATAAATATAACTCAGATGTTCATAATTTATCCAAGAGATGGCAGCACGAGTAATTCATATGCTTTAACAATTTAAATTTAAATATAAATAAACTGCAAACTAAAATACATTCGCGCTCATTTTTTATAAAAACTTATAATTTAAGCTCTCTTTTTTGAAGGTTAAAAGAAAACTAAATTATGTGGGAGTTTTCCGAACAAGTTCAAGGTAAGAAACTTTAAAAAAAAATTTTAGACTGTTTTAGACTAAAATTCCGCTACAATTATAAGGTTTCAGTATCTTCCTTATATTCTTGAATGCAATCCCTTGGATTTTAACTAACGTAAAACTAACTATATTGCATTATAAATAGCATAATTTAGACATAAAACATTTTTAAGGAAAGAAATATATTTTCCTAAGTGATTTAAATAAGAGATTTGGTCCCATTTACTTTATTTGATACTCGTAGCGTATTCAATTTAATTTCTAAATCAATGCCGAATCAGGCTCTTATAACAGGATTGGACCTTATAGATATAATCCAAATTCAAATAAATATGAAAACACTATTGGAGCAATCAGATAAACTTCCTATACTCAGTTTCCCCTAACAGAAAAAAAATGTGATAGGCGTTTCACGGCCATTGTCATAGAAATTCGGGTTACACTGGGAGAAGGGGGTGATTGTAACTAATGAAATTCACCAAATTTGTCGAGGTAAGAAAAAATGGGTGTGAAAAAATTATTTGTTTCATTATTCGTACGTATCTTTGTTCAATTAGCTCATTTTTACCCCGTTAATAAAACAAAAATTTCTATCATGTTTATATATCTTCATCCAATCCATTGCTAAACTTATCATCAAATTAGCTTTATGAATCATAATTAAAAATTGCTTATACAATATGTTATTTATTACATTTCAAATAGTTATACAAATGATGTGGTTTAAAATACCAACAAATCAACATTTTCTTTAAAATAAATATTAGAGGGCAAGGAGAAAAATATGTTTGTATTACAAAGATATCATTTCATCACATGCATTTACAGATAATCAGTACTCAATAATCTGAATCGTTATCAATATAGAATCATTGTTGACAGATATAAATAAGTTTTGATTTTTCTACATTTCGTTAACAAGTCCATCGCGATTTCCCATATCTCTTTCTCTTTTTCGTTTACATGATTAATGTAATCCGTCCAGTTCTGAACAGGGACCTTCTCTAATCCTTGAATTATAAGATCCTATACATAATTAAGTTTAAAAGTTTCGTTTTCCCTTGCAACATGTCTTTTCATATGGCTCTATGTAATTTCAATGGGATTGAGCTTGCATTGATATAAGAGTAGTCTTAAAACTTTACAGCCAAATGTTTCTGCTATTGCTTCTACTCTATAACTTGTTATACGAATGCTTTACTTCACTGACTTTCTGCAAAAGTTCAATTTTTATCATAACTTGGTTCCACACAATTTTCGTTTTTGATAACCACTCTTGAATTGCAGTTTTTTCCCCATGAACTTGTTAGAATTTTCTCCTTATTCACAGAATAGTAGGGGGTATTGTGCATCACAACAATACTTTTGGGTCTTAATTTTTGCATGACATTTCCAAACAATTTCTTAAAATGGTACCCTTCATTTCTTCATGATAGTCCCCATTTTTTTTTCCTGATAAAAATATCTGCCGCATCCTGAAAAAAATCACAATTTCTATAATGCGTGACATTATTTTACAAATTTCTATGCGTTTTCTTTATTTTAAATTCGACAAGATAAAACTATTTTTCTTGCGGATTGGTACATTTTCTACCTTTTCCAATGAAGACAAGTTAAGGTGAAACGGAGTATAATTGCCCTTCAAAATGAATTAATACTGTTCAAGGCACGGAAAGAATTATTGAAAAAGATCCAAAGAAAGAAACGTAGTATATGATTTCTTATTAACGATACGAACATGAGCTTTCTGTAAGTACCCATTACATCCGAGAAAAGTATATTGAATTTCTAAGAGATCTTCAGTTGAAGAGTGGATTAACAAAAAAAAAAAAAAAAAAAAAAAAAAAAAAAT
>BMAW01080716.1:242624-283620 GCA_019974015.1 Nephila pilipes
CCACATGCGGCCTCAGCTCAATTAATATTTCTCCCGTGATAACTCCCACTATTGATATTTGTTACCTCTTCTCCCGACTGCTTAGGCCGGGATTTTATACACATAATCTAGAAGATATAATTATTGTATATTTTCATAACATTTGAAAAATTAATGTATTCTCTCAAGAAGAAGTAGAATTGCTGGAAGAGAAGAAATCACGGAGAATGACGTAATAAAATACGAGAGTACCTCAAAAGTAATTCAGAAAATGGAATAAATCGGTAAATGAATGGCTTTAAAGTAATAGGTATAGGAAGCATATATTATTTATTGGAATTTAATGTTTTCCAAAAACTGAGTTTTATTTTCAGTTAAAAGAATGTACCTTTTTTTTTTTGGTAGTGTAATTTTAAAGGAATAGTATAATTTGTCTTTTTTTTTTTAATTATTAATACCATAAGAAGTTATTTATTTAAAAAATAAAAATGAAAGTCTATTTTTAAGTGAAGTATAAGATAACATGGATGTAACAGTCGTATTTTTGTAATTTGTGAAGTGCTTATAAAATTATGAAGAGAGTGTAAGTCAGTACTCAAAGATTGCAACAAAATACTTTTACCTAAAACAGCTACAGCTATTAATATCACAGAAACATAACAAAATAAAAGATTTGATTTGAAGCTGGTGAATTTCAAGATTTGAAGAACTTAGCAAACTAGAGGGAAGGGATGTTTTTATTATTCATTTTAAAGATTTTTAGGTCTCTTCAGAGAGTGTTTATAATTCTATTTTTTCGTAAGTAAGTAAATATATTTAATTTTTATATTAAAATAAGTTTAATGTCAATCATTGTTTTTATATTCGAATTAATTAATTTGAATCATTATTTTTTAAAACCCATACAAGATGTTGAAAAGACAATATTTAATTCATTACAAAATAAATAAATTTAGTTTTAAGTTAAAACCGGTGTTGGAATACTTTAATCCCACTTAAAATCTTGATATATTTTTAAACTGTTAAGTTAAAAAAATGAAAGATAAATATTCGGATTAAAGTTTGCTTTGATAACTAATTATTTCATATACTTACAGTAGAGACTAATTTAGAGTTTGTAAGAACTTAGTCATGCATTTTGAATGTTACAGACAAATTAAGATCTAACTTATAAAAAAAATATGGGCATATTTTATGCATACGCTAGTAACAAATGGAAATAATTTCAAATAAGTATACAATTGGTGAGAAAGGCTTCGAAAGCTCTTAGTGTGGAATAAGAATGGAGGATTTTGACCAAAGATTTCCAAAAATTTAATGCGAAAGTATCATCTTATTATATTACTAAAAGAACTTAACGTTTGTGTAAACACTTAAATATTATTCCAGTTAATGTAATTTAAGATAGGTCCCACCTCTTGGGAAAATATATGTTAGAAAATGGGAAAAAATGTATCACATAATGGAAAAAAGTATGTCTGATATTCAAGTATCTCCTAGACTTCAAACAAAACGAAACAAAATCTTGTTAATTTGAGTTTTTTTTATTGTAGAGAGAGAACCGTATTTATTTTTATACACTTGTTACTCCCCCTTTTCCTTAAACTGCTGCATTTTAGATGAAAGGAAACTTGATACTAGAATATATTTGGAAGTTATTTTGATAGCATGAAAATCATTGTGCTATTCCGTAAATAATGATGTCTTTTATACTTCTCTTATTGGTCAAAATTTAGATAATTGGAATTCTTTTTTGAAATCTAAAATGTGCTCTCCTTCAATTTCTACAATGCTCTTTCATCTTTACGCTATACTTTCAAAGCCTCTCTTCATGAATCTATCTATCTTAGATGAAAAATACTCCTTCAGTGCCGTTCTGTCCTCGTCTAAAATTCATAAGCTCTAAAGATGACTATAGACTCTATAAACTATGTTTTTCCGTACAAATGATTTTGAAGACTGCGGAACAAATGATTATCAGACGGTACAATGTCAGGAGAATATGGTGGATGGGGTATCTTTTCTCTTTAAACTCCTCTAGTCTTTGTAATGGCATCCTTTCTGAAAATGGTCAAGGGTTACCTTAATTGAAGGATATCTTTCGTCTTGAAACCAACAACACACGTTTTCCTTCTGGTGCTGATTTAAACCATATAGGCTGCTCAGAATAGATATTCTTCATTATCAATTGGTTTGGACTTAAAAGTTCAAAGTGGACTAAAATTCTCATATTCCATAAAACAGAAAAAAAACCTTTACTAGGGTAATGAATTTCTTTAGCCTGGGAAACCAGGATAACTTACTTCCCTACATAATATCTTCAGCATTGAACATTTTTGTAAATAACTCATTTTACGTCACCGGACCCTGCTGGGTCCTAAAAAGAAGTTAATTTATGAAACGCATAAGAAAATAAAAGCACACATTGCTCTATGTGGACGATTAGACTCGTAAAGTTTGAGAGGAAAGTTTAAAACCATTTACCCAATTTATTGACTTTTCGGATAATATGTATGTGTCGATGAATGGTTAAATGAAGAAATCTAAGTTTCTATGCTACTTCCTAAATAGTGGAGATGAAATTTTGTTTCACCATTGTTTCCAGATCATGCTCGTCGAGGTCTATAGATCTTTCAGGACGAGACTTGTCTTCTAAATTATTGTCTCCAGATCGGGATTACCGAAACCGTCGTTGACACAGGCTTAAGCTTATTTTTCAATTCCCGGTACTATTCTTCATACTACAGTAATATTTCTTCTCACTTTCTGTTCATTGTTGCCTTTATTAAACTTATGAAGCAAAATATGCCGAACATGCTCCTTTTGTTCACTTCCATTGTAACTGTAAAAAAGAGCTGTTAAAATCGAACTGCATTTTTAACACTTTCCCAAAGGACAAGAACAATAAAATGACAACAAAGTAGATTTATTACAAACTTTTTAGTTTATCCAATCCCCCCCCCCCCCCCGATTTGTAATTAATGCAGTTGAAGAAAGCACATTCATTTATGAGATGACCTAATATCAGCAAAAGTAAGGGACCTAGAGTTCAAAAAATATCATCGTCAATTTTTAATATCTGGATTTATGATTTCCAGAAGCTTTTTAAATATTGTGATTTCTTTGTGATAGTTGTTTAGATGAAATTGAGAATTATAAGCGATAGATAATACTTTAACAATAACAAATAGACTTATATCCCAAAAGCAATAATCATTAATAAAAGAAAGTTCGATGAACATCTTTTAATTTATGAAATACGAAGTCCTAAATTCGAAGTGATTCCTTTGGGATTTTCACATTCTGGCAGCTATCATGAAATGAAATGTAATGGAAAGTATTATGTGGCATGCTGTTAAGTAAAGAGATTAGACGGAGAAGACTGAAGGAAAAGTAGCTCAGAAAAGTAATTACTAATAAAAAATCTTACACAAATACCCGATGATATTGGTAAAAATTTAGAAAAAAAAGAGCATTTTATTGCCAAACAGTAAGGGATATACAACATGAAAAGAAAAAGACACATTTTTGATTGGTCGGAATTATTGAATACTTTTTTGGGTATTAATCGAGAGTAGAAAGTGCTCCGTAAGTGCGTCTCCTCCTTCCCCTTGCGATCACCGTCTCAGGCGGAAGTGATAGGTCTTTTAGGAACTTTGGTGAAGTAATGATAAGGTTTTTTTTTAGGAACTTTGAATTTGAAGTGTTGTTCAGTGATCTTGGATGCTTATGGATCTTTTCTTCTTCCCGTGTTCTAGTATAAATCTTAGCTTTTTTAAATTATCTCCTGTTGGGACATGGTTAGTCTAGGTTCCATGGAACTCTAACATGTAGTTCCCTTTTCTTCTTTTGACTCTTTTGCTTGAGGTCATTGATCTTCTTTTTTCTCTTTCTTTCTGTTTCTTCTTGTTTTCTTGTTCTTCTCTCCCTTTATCTTTCATACTGTCTTGTTATTGTCTCGGTCTATTTTAATTAGATCAAAAATTTGATGTGTCAGTTTTAAAATATATAACTGTAAAAAAATAACTGGTAAAATTTTATTTGTATTCTAAATCTGTATGATTTGTGTTATTATGACCTAAATAAAAATTTTGCTACCTTGGTCAATGAGGGCTCATTTTTCATACTTCTGGAAGATATGTTGAGTTATTTATCCCCCTCCTCCAATATGATGTCATATCACCATCTTCATAGACGAAGTGCCTTTTTTTATATTTTAAGCTCTGAAGAATGTTGAGTACCTTTTATACGAGTCGTGTTCTCCCAAAAGTTGAATTAAATGAATGAATTTAATTTAATTAATACTAGCATAATCTGAATAAACAAACTGTATGATTGCAAGCAAATTTTAATCAGTTCTTATTTTGTCAGAGTTCCACGCAGAGTTGTGCTTTTTCTAAATTTTAGATATTATTTAGCTTAAGATTGTCAATGAATATTTTCACATTACCTGAATAAATTATAAGAAATTCTAATATCATATATACGGAATTCCTTTTAATTTTATTCAGTATTTTTTACACTTGTGTTATACGTTCAGTTAGATTTGATTGCTTAAAAAGCTTTAAGTAATAGAATAATAACATTAGTCAATACAAAGTTCATTGAAATTTTTTTTTATATCTTACATTTTAATATAGCTGATTTTGACTATAAAAAAAGTTAGCGTTTCTCCATCATTTTCCTTTTCTTTTCTAGCAAAATATTCTGATTCGGAAGTCAATTTAATAGACTTTTCAAAACTTATTTCATATACTTTTTCCAAAAAGGTAAACAATATTCCTTAAAACTAATAGTTTTGAGCTAGAATTTTATTTCAAATTTTTATCTTTATTATGAACCCCAAAACCTGCATGAAATATCTATCACGCGAGTTTATGGTGTTCTTTATTTAAATATTTTCTAACACCAAAAACAAATTAAATGGAACACTAACAAACGAATATTCGAAATTCACTCTACCTCTAATTGTAATTTTTGATACTTGTGTTATTCATTAAATGATCGGATTTAGTTGTTTGAATTACTGGTAATTTATTTTAATTGTTCAATTTAAAGGTAAACAAAAATATAAAAGTATTGTTGACATCCACTTGTAGAGGTTGCTTTGAGAGCTCTGTAATGTAAGGATGTGTTTATTGTGTTTAACTCTCCTCTCCTCTAAATCATAAGTCAAAATGTAACAATCTTTCCAAATCTACACATATTCTATTTCAAATGAGATGCATTATGTTCTCCGAAACTAATAATCTTGTTGAAGTTATCTAAAATTCAAAACCAAAAACGTGAATGAAATATGTGTTATTTGGTTTGAACATCTTATATACAGTCGAACCCTGTTAACTCGCGAGTTCGCGTAACTCGTGATTGTAACATGGCTCCTTTTTTCATTTTTCAGATGATGTCAGGACTTCCTGTTAAGAGCAGACATTAATACTCGTATCGTTTTTTTTCTTACCTTTAGATTTTACACATCGTAGGATAAATATGCTACTGAGCTGTAATTTGTAATCGCAAACTTATATTCTGAACAAGACAAATTGGAAACGTGAGAAAGAAATAAGTCAAATGTTTCTTACTTACCTATAAATAAGCAAAAAAAAAAGATAGATAGATAGATAGATAGAGAGAGAGAGAGAGAGATAGAGATAGATAGATAGATAGATAGAGAGAGAGAGGGAGAGAGAGAGAGAGTAGAGTAGAATAATCTTTTACGAAACTGAAATGCGCAAGTCCCCTGATCGCAAAGTGCTGACAGTGATTTTCGTCACGAAAGGGAGAGAAATCCAACTAAGTGGAATTGAACAAAAGGTTGCCTTTGAAATGCATCCTTTGAAAGTTTGGGGCTAAGAGAAGATCGACAATTTTCATACTTTTTATTTGCCGTTTTTGAATTTGAATGCTTGGAATGGATATAATTTACCGTTTCTCGAAAATTGAAATACTTCCGTTCTGGATTTTTTTTGTAAGTGATTATTTTCAAGATTTCTCGGCTAGTGAAATTAGCTGAACATTCAACCATTTTTTATTGATCAAATTTTAACAGATATAAAGATTTTTTTTCTTGTATAAGGAGTTTCTATAATAATTAAAAAGAATGTGAAAAGAGTGTAAATTTTACTTCTGGAAACTCATAAAGATTTTGGAATTTATATTATTACTCAATTTATAATAATACTGTAACTCACGATTCACTTAAATTGTGGTAGTAACTATAGACCCTATTACTGCTAGTTAACGGAGTTCAACTGTACTGAATTCAAGGGCAATATTATTCCACAGAAAACTTATTAACTCTTGGGGAAGTTGACTGTTGTATCGTTTGAGTTGCTCTCCCTCTATTTCGAATGTTTTCATATTTTATAGGGAGCGCTAGTTATTTAAACCTTCGTTAGATGCGATAATTTGTAAAATCCTTAGTCGATGTCCCCACTTATACCCCTCAGAAGGTATTCTTCGTACATGCTTAGGAGAGTTATAAGAAACCTTCCTTTGTAAATGTATTTGATAGAAAAGAATTTTGGTTTGTTTGTAGAAATTTAGACGTGGTAGCTAGTTCTATATCACGGTTTAAGACTCGATTTAACAAAATATGATGCTTATCATGTGAGTAAGATAGAGTGAAATATAACATAAACTTCGATGAGAGTAATATGAATTTTAAAAATTAAAAAAAAAAAAAAAAAGCATTGTATATTGTCGCTTTTTTGCATTTGGATATGGTTTTACGTTATTGATATGAAAAATGCAGCTTTCAGTTTTTAAGATAAATTACACCGGAATAAATGAAATCGAAAATTTAGAAGAATATATTAAAATAATCAATGAATTAAAAATGAAGTTAAATGACACTCTATTTGAAGATCCATTATATAAAAAAAGAAAGAATTGATTCGAAGGATATTGTAAGGTTTTGATTGTTACTAAGAAATATTCGAGATGACCAGATAAAATTTATTTTCTTCATTTGAAAGTCTAAAGAGCTCTTGAAAAGAGGGCTGTTTATGAAATAATGGTCCGTCATATAACATTTTTGTGAAGCGGAAATGGAATTTTCACATTGGTCACACGATCCTTCCATACGATACAAGAAATAGAATTTTTTCGTTGTTGCTGTGAAGAATGTGGAGAAGTTTATCTTTTTGGATCGAAGAGCAACCATCCAAAGGACTGTGAATGAGACTGATCGTAGTTACGACAGCATATAGAAAATTATTCATGAAGAACTTTCAAAGGTATCAAAGATGTCAGCAACCTCGGTTCTACGATTACTGACTCCTTTTCGGAAATAAATATAGCGGGACCTGTTAAGGGAGACGCTGAATCTTTTAGAGCAAGACGAAGAAGAAATTTTAGTCGCCTGTAACTATGGGTTTATCTTTGGTTTATCAATATGAACCAGAGACCAAAGAAAAGAGTAGAGTGAAAGTGCAACGATTCATTTCCCTGAAGAAGGTAAAGGTGCAGTTGTCTGCAGGGAAAGTCATGCAGTTTATTTTTTGGGACTGTCGTGGAGTCATCTTAACCTACTATCTGGAGATGGATCAGACCATAACTGATGCCTATTACTCCACACTGCTGAAAAAATTATGTGATGCTTTGATCAAGAAATGACATGGGATGATCACCGAAGTCAATTGTCTTCTGGTTGACAATGCACTTGCTCACTCATCGAAGTATGATTGAGTAAAAAAAGCAAATTGGCTTTGAAATTTTGCCACATTCGCCCTATTCTTTCAATCTCGCCCCAACGACTTTATCTTATCCCTTGTACCCAAAACACCATTGTGTTGTTGGAAATTCGAAACAAATTTCATCATACAAAAAGTGGAACAATGGTTTTCGATATAATCTCCTGAATTCTACAATGATGGCCTTTGAAAGGCCAAGAAATGCTGAGAAAAATATATAGCTTTTGATAGCAACGATGTAGAAAAGATTTAAGAATAGCAAATAAAAATGAAGTTTTGATTTCAATTATTATTTAGTAATAATTAAAAACTTTACGATACTCCTCGTACGTCTTACGGATTTGTGTAAAGTGTAAGAAAGTTTAGTTTCTTTAGCCTTAACATGAATTCTCAAACCTGTATACAAAGCCTTACATCTTTAAAACTTGCAGAGCTTAAGGATTTTTATACATATGTTTAATATAAATTATTGTATAACTTTTTTCGTTTTGTATTTACCTCATCTAATACAAACAAATAATGAAATAAAAAGGAATGCTTATGTTTTATGTAAGCTCAAATGTGTTATAAGCAATTTCAGACAAAGCACAAGAATAAATAAATGTAAATTTATTCAACGAACTTTAACACTCCAAAATTCTAAAAAATGGGAATAAAAGGTTCATTGAATAATCGTTGTGTCATAGTTTTATGCATAAACGGTATAGAAAATAAATTTTTTTTGGTGAACTTACTATTCGTTAGTGTAATTTTTCTGTTATTGATTGTTTTTATATTAAATAATTAAATACAGTTAAATGAACAATGCAAGTGCGGAAAATATTGACTAAATTGAATTCATAATACCTAGTTATTAGAATTTTATTTAAATTATTTATGCAGTGGGCAAATATTCAATATAACTCTTAAGAGCTACATGATATCCAATTAAGTATATACAATTTTTGAGTGGAACCTTGGCGAAGTAAGAAATGTGTGATTGAAATTAGCTTCCAATTATAAAATTAACTAATGCAGATGTCTAAACTGAACCCAAAAACAAAATATAAATTTATATTAAATAGAAAAAAATTTGATTCTTAAAATTCTAAAAGAGATTAAGGAATCTTCAAAAATCATTTTTATAATACCCTTTGTTATTATAAATACAATACCAGTTATAATAATAGTAAAAATAATAATAATAATAATAATAAAATAAAAAACGCAACAGAAAGGCATTTTTCTTTTACGAGTCCAGGTTCAATATAAGAAACGAGCTATAATTTTAAGTTTTGGGTTAATAATACTAAATACATATTTCGTGTAATATTTCAAGGAATCACAAATTTTTACATTCACGCAATATTATTTTATGTTTTACATGTATGCTATTTTCGAATAAAGACACTTTTTAATAATTAATTTTTAACACTTCATACACTTTTAACACTTTTATTAACTTAAAGTTTCAATAAATTAAAATTCACAGCGAAATAACTAAAAAATAAAGTAAAATAATTGTCTTTAAATGATTAAAGAAAAAAATGATTCCGATTTCTTAATATTAATAAACAATGATTGGATAAAGTAAAATATAATTTGAGTGATAATGTAGTTCATTAATAATGAATGATTTAAACTTAGAGGAAACATTTTTTGATTTTAAATATAATATTATTTAATGAATTAAATTAAAATTTTTTAGAGAGTCTTTACAAGAATGGGGCGAGTTTATAAATATTTCAGCTGATCCCTATTGGGTAAAATAGAATTTTTTTTCACTCGTGAAAGAATGGGAGAAAGTACTGTTGTATTATCTATGAACATATTTACTTTAAATGTGTTGAGATTATATACTTAAATATTTATTATTCATGTTTTAACACTAGAACTTTAGTAAGTATTATTTAATGTAGTTAAAATGATTTTAAAATTAGCAAAACACTCTTAATGTACAATTAAGATGTGATTGTACATTACACTCATAATGTACAAGACACTCTTAATGTACAATCAAGATGTGTAATCATTTCAAAAGAAATGATTAACAAAAAAACTGCTTACAAATTATATTGCATTTGAAATCGAGCAGATGATTTCAAAATGATAACGAAATAATACATCTATAGATTTAAACTGAATAACTGTTTTGGATTATTTGTTATAATTTATTTTCTTTTGTTACCGTTTGAAAAATATCAGGCTAAAGGTAATGTATTTTTTTAAAAAATCTTTTCCCTCCGTCAAGTGTTATTTCGTACTTTTCATTGTATATAAAGACCTAGGAGGAAGAAGCCTACCAAGTTATAGTCTGAATAGAAATTTTAAAAGAGAAGGGAGATGGCTGTTTACGTGCAGACCCTGAATCAATAACGGATGCAGTCACGCTTTTAAGAGAGGTAAGAAAAATAAAAATGAGCTGGAGGAATTGGCTTCACAAACTCTTCAGAGTAAAACAGCATAGTTTATCAAGCGATCCTTGTCATATTGTTACCAGCAAACTTATCATCAGTTTCTTGAATAACAAACAATAGATTCGAGTATATTTGGTGAAAGTTAATTTTTCCTTATTATTTAGAATTTCTGTAGTTATAATAAACAAAATCAGAAGAAAGTTTGATTTACAAACTGAAATCTGTTTAATGAAGAAACTGCGTTTGAGCGGCATGTGTAGAGAATTTTGAAAAATATTCTGGTAAGAATTTTTTTTTATTTGATAGAAGTTTTTTTGTTAGTGCCATATGTTTTCAGACTATTCCACTTTTAGTGCACTCTTTTTAACTCGAGGATCATGCACAGAATTCTCATACTTAAATGATGAATAAAATAACATGTAATGTTTCGAAATCCGTTTTTATAAGAATGTAACTTTTGGATTTTCATAAATGTTGCCCATGTATATTTGCTTAAAGCAAGATCTATTAAAAGTATAAATCAATCAGTAATTCCTCAAAATAATATCTTGAAAAGTACTTTTAGTTCAAGCATAGTTGAAAGAAAGATTTGGGTCACATCGCAGAAAATATTAACCTATTGCTTTTGGAATTTTCTGGAAAGGTTGTTGATTGTAAGACTAGTTGGTGATTATTTCAAAATAGAAGTTAGGAATTAATATTTATAAGAGTATAGATTCAACTATATGTTATTAAATTTTTTATACCTGAAACGAAAAAAAAAAAAAAAAAAAAAAAAAAAAAAACCAGTGAAGTTATAAATTGCATTTATAACTTCATTTAAATTGAAATTAACGCAATTTCATCTATTGCTTTTAATAAATACTAATTCATTTAAGTGAAGAAAAATTTGTACGGAAACAAAATACAGAACTGATAATTACGACCAAAATTAGTAAATGTACAGAGATCTTTAAGCAAAATCTACTTAAAGTTACCTGAAATTCAGTGGTGAGTTAAAATGTGATTCGTAAGAATTATTCATTATAACATTTGGCAATAAAGGAATATAAAGTCTAAAACATTAAAAAGTATACAAGAATAATTTTCCCTTCAGAAAAAGTCATAATTTATGCTATTGAATTAAATGTGCGTTTCTGTTTTTAATCAGGTAAAATCAGGGGTTCTGAATATTCAACATGACTTCTTACACCAGACGATGTTTTATCCTTTTTGCTGCGAGTCAATTCTTGTTTATAGGTAAGAATAATAAAATAATAATTATTTTCATATTTTTAAGTTAAAATAATAATGTTTAATTATTTTCCAACAGTCTTTTAAGAATATTAGTTTATATAAAATATAGTAATTGTTATCATTGTTCTTATTAATTTAATAGTTTCTGTGTGTGTGTTCTAAAAATATTTCAATATAATCATAAGTTAAGCTACATTACAATACATTATTCTGGAAATTCTTTTTACGTTCCAATGAAAATATAGGAAATTTTAAAAGCTATGATTTATGGTTATTAAAAAGAAGAATTATGCTTTACAAATGAATATTTATTCATAAAATATGTAAGTATTTGTTTGAATAAAGAAATCCATGTGACATTAAATAAAATTTTATTTTCATTTAAAATCTGTGCAACAAATTGAGGTAAAAGATATTGAACTGAAATTAAAGTCTTCCTGATAGAAAAATAAATACAAAAATAACTGAAACCTATTAGTTATTACTGTTCAATCTTTTTCTAAGGTTTTCATAAAAAGACAAATTATTTCTTTCATTAGTATTCTTCAGCTTTATTGATATAAGTCTTATTTTAAAACAATATAAAAGTCATTACATTTTTGCAATAAGGAAGATTATTTTTTTCTTATTTTGCAATGCTTCGAAAGTTTTTGTTTCACTTTATACTTATCAAGAAATTAGTATTAGACAACATTTCATTCATTCTGAAAATAAGAGGCAAAATATAATGTAATCACCAATTTTAAATTTACGATCGATTAACTGATTACGTAGGATTATCTGGAGTGTAAATATATCTGGTTTAAAAATTGATGGAGATTACCGGCTTGGTGTTTACATCAAGGAAATATTTAAATCAAGAAAATAGGAGAAGGATGTTAAATTATAAAATATTACTACACTAATTAGCATGATTATAAATTTCATAGATCTATAATTAAAATGGAAAATGAATTGAAATATCTCATACCTGATAATAGAATTTTAAATTTAATTTACCCCCTATTTATTAATGAAAATAAAAACTTAAACTGCATCTGACTGTTTTATATTAATGCAAATTTCCCTTTTTGCTTTTAATTGTTAGAAATGTATGTTTAAATTAATTGTCAACTTAAGTTATGAAATTTAATTTCAAAACTACAAAATTAACGTAGTATGAAAGAAAAGTACTTTTAAGGTTAATACTTTTTAAAAAGAGAAGTTTAAAAATTTCTTCAGCTTGGTTTCAATTCTTCAATTTCTTCATCACTTTTTAAAAATAACCCAAATTCAAAAATCAGAGTAAAAATAGAAATGATAGAGGTTGGAGGAATATTCATTACAATATCTCGATTGATTCTTCGTAACAACATCAGGGGATTTATGTCATTATAAATGAAAGCTGAAATGTAAATAAGCATTAGATGAGAGACAACCAAAGAGAAAAAATGTACGAAATGTATTCTTTATTGTTTTTTTTAGAAGCCACAAAAAGAAAATCACATGAAAAGTATTCTTTGCTTTGATAAACCAAGAATTTTAATTTTTAAAAATAAATCTACTAACTAACTGGAATCCCTGCTGAAGTATAAATAGTTGAGCTATTTCTTTCTTTTTCTTAATAGATATTCCGTTTTTTGGGGAAGTAGCTGGAGTCATAGTTATACAAAATCAATATTTAAACCTACGGTGATGCTTTTAGAAATAAGAGAGTTGTTTTTATGCATTTTGCGAAATAAAAGGTTCTTAATACTAATGATTATTTATAATGAGAGTCTTATTGAATTTATTGTATTCTTACAATTTCTTACAATGAAAAGTTCTTACAATTATTTTAATGACGTTTAATGTTTGATAGTTTTGTACTAGATCAGTTGAACTATTAATTTTCAAATACTTTTTTCTTTATTATATCCTATAAATAGTAAGATTTTCTTGGAGTTTATACGAGCTGAAGAATTAATCACAAACTCTTTTTCAACTTATCTGGTTTCTTTGTTTTTGAGCAAGCGAGAAACTCTGGATATCATTATTTAAAAATGGTAATCTCACACATTTCTAAGAACTTGGAGAGGATATTTTACATTCAACTTTCAGTTATTGCTAACATTTATAAATACACCATTTTAATTCATAATGAAAGATTATTTAAGAAAATATTTTTTAAAATATCTCAGGAATGATCTAAGACTTTCATTTATGAATTTAAAAATTTCCTTTAATATCTAGCATATTATTTTAGTACAGTACATCAACATCTAATTTTTTTTTAAGTTTGATTAAAGCAAAATAAAGAGTTTAGATAAAGAATAATGCAAATACTCTTTTGCTTAATATGTAATTGTTAAACTATTATTCTTATCAAATTTTATCTTCGCAAAATACATTCCTTTTGAAGTTATATTAAATTACTACATGTTTTGAATTATTTTCTTTTTAAAGTGTAAATTAATTACTCATAATTTGGTAGAGTTGTTTTTTAAATTAATAGGGAACAATATACTGAAGTATTGGCGACTGGCTTCCCAATTTTAAACCATGATCACATGATAAGAAATGACATCTGAGATGCTACATATTTCTCTTAATTTCCTCACAATGCTAGAGGAGTTTTTCTCTGGTCAATTTTAATGTATTGTGTAGCAGCACCTGTTATTATGCACTTTTGTGCTTGGACGAATTACGAGTCGATCCTTTATACCACAAGGTGATTATGGAGTTCATAACTTTACACCATTCTCTTATGTTTAAAATGTTTGGTAGAAAATATAATTCATGTTACATGAGGGGAATCTGCCTCTACATATGATTTTTATTCGGTCAAAATAAAATAAAATAAAATAAAAAAAAAAAAAAAAAATCTATTTTTGGTTTTATGCGTTTTAAATTAAATTTTGTCTGTGAAGGTAATTACTCTAGTAATATTTTAACTAGATTTCCTAACTATTTTAAAATCTTGTAGATATTTAAAATTTTACATAATTTTAATTATGAAACATACAAGTGAGCTTCTAAAGTGATCTATTGAAAAAGTTTTAGTCAGAAATTAATCGTATTTAGGAAGATGGAGTAGAACTATTGCAGTAAAACTTGTTATTTTATTTATATAATTCTAAGATTGAAAAATCACACAGTTTGTATTTGTAAATTTATTATTTGTTTATTAAAATTTTTTATAGTAATTTTAGATACTATCAAAACATACTAGAAATTAAATTATAATTACATAATTACTTTTGTTTTTACTATGAAAATTTTAACTATTTAAGAATAAATTAATTGAAGGCAAGAGACAAATTTTAAAAAGCACATAAAGGCCGTGAATATTTTAAATTATCCATTAAATATCTTATAAATTCTAGAAATACAATGTTTTATGTAATTTATAGCAATGGCAGATTGTTTGTAGAAAAAAAAATGTTTATTGTTATAAAATACCGCCATATTTTTGTAATATTTTAGGGTAGCAGTTAAAATAACTATGTAAAGTATGAGAATAAGAAAAAAGGATTTTTAGAATAAAATTCCTTAACCAAGACCAAGTGAAATATTTGATGCATAATTTTAAATCTACAACTTAATGACTTTAAAAATAATAGCGTTCCAATTTTTACAAAAACTTTTACTTCGCAAAGAAACTTCAAAACTCCAAATTCATGTATTTGTGAGAATTGAATAAAGGCGATATTGTTTTTCAGTTTCATTGAAAAAATATTGGATCTAATCTTATTTATATAAAAAAGAGTATTACTTTTTTCAAAACATTTGCATTGTAAATTGTTAATCAGTGTAAAAGACTAAAATTCTCAGCTAAAAAGTTTGCGAAAATCAGTTCACAGAAACTGGTAGATAGATCTCTTATTTGTCTCTAGAAATATGTCTCTGAGTATATATATGGGAACAAAAACCATTGTTTTTAATTTCAGTGACAAGGGGCAAAATTTTTCAAATACTTTTCACATAAAAGTAAGCAAAAAGTATAGTATTGTTAAATGTATATACATTCATCGTAAAAAAAATATTTAACTTCTGTAGTGTATAAATGTATAAGTATTTAGTCATAATATATAAAATTTTCCTTACACATTTCTGATGTATTAAATGTAATTATGTATTAATGTAATTCAAGATGTAATTTGCTATTTACGAGGGATGTTCCGAAAGTAAGTTTCGTCATTTTTTTTCCACACCCATACTGTATTGCACCCCCCCCCCAAGAAAAAAACATGTAATCAAGAACTATGTATCATGCACTATTTTTTTTTGACATAGTCGCAATTGACATTCAGACATTTGTTATCAGTGAGTTATCAGTTTGAAGAAACCATTCTGGTAAAACTTGGTGCCCTGAGAAACAAGGAATTGTCGCACAGCCTGCTTCCTCTCAGCATTGTTTTAGATGGACCTAAGCACGACTAATACGCAGTGTGGACGCCACACCTGGCAGTGTAATAACACCATGTCCTATACTCTAGCAATGTTGTTTTATATTCGTGGTTGTGGAGAGACACCCACTTCGATCTTCATCCTCCACACTTTGCCTTCTTTCTCTGAACATGCAACAACAGCGTCCATCCATTTGACGAGACATAACCTGTTCATCATACGCAGTCTGTAGGCGTTCATGGAGAATGGACAAACTATTCTACGTGTCCATTCATACCGGATAACAGCATGCACTTCCACTGCCGACCACATTGTCAGGGCACGCAGGTCTGCTGTTACTCTTTTTTCCCCCATCACTCTGAACATGCGTCATTCCTCATCCCCTGATAGGACTTCTGTTGTTGAACAGCAACGGATGTAGATATTTGTGTTGTTTATTTGTTTCATCTGGTGTACATGTGCTTTTCAAAAAAAAAAAAAAAAAAAAAAAAAAAAAAAAAAAAAAGGAAAAAACCCGTGAAATTTATTTTTGGAGCATTCTTTGTGCATGATATCTTTTCATTTATATTTATAATAGGCTATATATATTCTCGTAACTCATGTACATTTTAACATCGTTATTCAGTCCAGAGCTAGCCTGAATATACAATTTTGATAAACACTAGTCTGAATCTGTAATTTATTTTACGTTTAATATTGTGTATTTGCTTGATTTTTCATGTAATGATTCTGATTTACACACAAACACACGCGCGCGCGCGAGAGAGAGAGAGATGGGAATTTAATCGGAGTTTTTAACTTGCTGGTAAAAGAAAAAAAAATCTCTATATCACTAAACAAAACAAAAAGTTAAATTCCCTTGTTTTAGATGAACCTTTTGTGGGTAGTCGACATAATTAAAAATAATGGCTCGAAAACTAAGAAACATACATAAGGTTATTCTAATGCGAACAATTATGTTTCCGACTATTATAGATTCTGTAAAACATGCTTTACTGCAACTGTTGTTACTTGGAGGAGAAGGACATTTGAGGTGCTTCGTAACAATATGACACGACAACTTGCTTTGTTTCAGCTATCAATGGTATAAAAGAAAGTCAGCCAATAGTAATTCTTCAACTGAACAATTATATGGATCATTAAATACATAAATGCTTTTGAGATCGTTTTCTTAAACTACGGTGTTTCAAGAAGCCTAAATTTTAGAATGTTTAAGTCAAAATATCGGATTTCTTGCCTTGCATTAAGAAATGATAAATGAATTAAAATTTATCCTGTTGTATTAATAGTATTATATTTTGTTAAAAATGAGCTTCAGAAAACGAAATAAGAATATAATAATGATAATACTGTTCTTTCATTTGTGTTGCATAAATAAATAATTAAACCTGGATTAAAAATAAAACACTCTCAAACAGTATAGCTTATATGTATCATAACTAAATATTTTATCGAATAAGGAATTTGGTTTGACATTTACGAACTCCAACTTCCGATAAAGGCATTTTCATTTACTTTAATAAAACACTCAATTAGTGAGGTTTAGTTTGAAAATCTTTATGTATTTAGGTTATAAGAACTAAAATATTAAAGCATAATTGCCTTTTAAAAGTGATAGAATTCAGTTGTGGGTTTAATTTTTCATATTTAAATAATAATATGCATAACATTAATAAATTTCTTAAAATTAAAAGTTGACAAAATAAATTTGAAGTTAAATTATGTTTCAGGAAAGAGAAAATATGCAAAAGGAAAAATTTGTTAAAAATAGCTGTTTGAGATATTCTTTTATAGGATGGATCCTATAAGTTCTCGTATTGATGATTAGTGAATTTATTATACAAAAACAATTAATTTTTAAGCAATTACTTTTATGATAATCGTGAAAAATACTTATAATATAACATATCAATTTTTTTTGAACTTACATTTATGACAAATGTACAAAATATCACCCCTTTTTTGGAAGTAATCCTGAACTCGTTTGCACATATTTTGAGAAACACTTTCAAGATATTGGAACCGACTTTTTGTATTCTTTGAGTGATGGCAATTCTAAGATAATCTATTATTTAGGAATTATTTTCATAAACCTTGTTTTTTTTTTAAATAACCTCATTGAAAAAAGGCTAGGTATGTTCTATTCTGGGGTACGAGAGATGAGCAAAGATTACTTGAGAGATATTAATCTCTTAAATAATCTTGAAGAATGTTCATGATTTTATTACTCATATGGAATGTTGTATCATCTTGTTAGAACTAAGAGCCTCGTTTATTTACTTCTAATAATCCAACAAATTGTGAACCATTCTTTTGAGTGACACGACACACTATACACCACTTTTTTGAGAATATGTAGGTTTTTGCATTAATAAATAGGGATTTGTCTTTACTCAATTACCACAGTTTTGTAACCGCTTAAATTAAACCATGCCATATCGGAAAAAATGTTCTGTCTAGAATGTTAAGGTTGTTGCGAATAAATCTCCGAAACCATTGTTAATAATAAAGCCACTTCTTATTGGGTGGCGATTTTAGTTCCTGTAACATTTTTCCACGATAAGTATGAAAATACAAAACCCTTAAGGCTTTATATGTCGGTCCATGTGATGCGCCCTTTTGATGCGAGAAACACTTTAGGATTAAAGAAGAGATTTTAATATCCATCTTTGAGCTTCTTGCAAAATGTCTGTGTTAACAATTTTTGGACTTCCATCCTGTATTTGTCTTCAACCGATACTGTCTCACAAAATCACCGAATGAGTTGATATTGTGCATCTTTACTCGTTATTTTACCATTTGGCTATTTATATACAAAAATTATTCACATCTTTCACATGCTTTATACTCAAAATAAGCTACAAGCAACGCAGTTCTCTGAGTGCGTGAAAAATTCATTTTGCAAAGAACAAAATGATGTCCACTTTATTATCAGGCCATTTGAAAGCGAGGAAAAACATGTGTGAAGAAAATTAAGGAAACTATAAAATTATAAACAGACTTATAAAATTCACAATACTACTACTACTAATAAATACGTACAATGATTTTTTTAAATTAGAAGTATGGGCACTTTTAGGACACTCTGTCGTATATTGGAAACTCAGTACTAAATTAAACTATAATTATCATTTAAAATTTATTTTTCACAGGACATGCATCAATATATTTACTATAATGAAATTTAGTTTGATTTGAACTAACGTCACTTTAGAGTTATGAGAGAGCTATTGGTGACAGATCATGCTATTTTAAGCAATGGATCAAGAGAGCAAAATGAAACTTGAGATGGTACCCCCACTTTCAAAAAGTAATCATCAAATAATACATACACACTCATACACACACTTGCATGGTTACTTTGGGACTCAGTTCAATTTCACATACATTAAACCCATTATTTCACTCAGTGGAGCCTGACGGGTAGAGGAATGATGCACGTTAAAACTGTCGAGGTCCCATGTCCCCCTAAGATGTAGTGTGGAAGTTTGAAGAGGTAAGGGCCAACTCAGGTGTCATTCTCGTCACTTAAAAGAGATTCAAAATTACGAGGTCCGCCACCAATTGCCCTCTTGTACCTTCTAAACGAGGCGTTAATGAACAATAAATCAATGAATCTACACAATGGATCTTTGGTGGAATTGGGAAATGATCCCTTCAAAAATAAGATTTTAATGCAGCTTAATAATGATATCATTCAAGCGAATGAGGTTCTATTAATATAATTAAATCTCATTATATCACCGACTCAATATCTACGAAGGGTTGTTTAAATTATCTGCAATAATAAATACGTATAAATTAGGTTTTTATTACAGTGAACAAAATCTCTGTGTATGAAAGCCATTTAGATTCGAGTTGAACTTGGATATTGAAGTGTTCGGTGTCACGTAAATTTTTGAAATTTAATAGGATTACAACGTTACATATAGTGTATAAGATAGTATTTTCAATGTATGTTTTTAAAAAATCAATACATATGATTGAAAAATAAAGATTTAAATAGTTAAAAAGTAATTATTATTAATTTTAAAGAATTTTTTTTTATATTTTTAAGTATTTATGACATAGCTAATATTTCTTTTATACTGGATATAAATACATCTAACATTCTTAATGATATAAGCGTAGAAAATTTTCATCATTCTCTTAGTTAGCTGAAGCTGTATTTCCAGATGATTAATTCATCATTAAAAAATTAAAAGATGAAATATTTCTTTATTTGAGTAAATTCTCCATTAAATGACTTTTAGAAATTAAGGGAAAAGTGTTAAAAAGAAAATGTTTTTAAGAAAATTTTATTAAAATTATGCCAAGAAGAAGAAACTTTAACATTTCTTAATTTGAGTATTTGTAAATGGTTTGGAAGTTTAGTAGCATCTTTAACTTTAATTATTAGTTATCAGTTATATATTAACATAGATTTATGTGTAATCAAAGCTGATAAGAAAGCGAGGCAAATACTTGGGACCCGAGCTGGCAGGGAACCGTATTCGAGTTTAATAGTTTTATGTACTTACCAGTATTTAATACAAAATTACTTTGAAGCTATTGATGTGTGTGTGTGTGATGGGGAAATTTAATGGCGCAAGAGCCAGATATGGCTATGCTGCGCCAAATAAGGTGTAGCTATGATCTAGATGTTTGGGAAAAAAAGATAAAAATTGGTTGACAAGGAGGATGGTCGAAACTAGAGAAGAATTTCTTGGGTATCCCGGGGGTACGTCTCCTGAGTTTACCAAAGGAAGTAAACAGCATGAGAAAGAAAATGACCATTAGCATGCTTCAGATAAGTGATTTTCGTACTCCCATGAAGAAGCTAAGCCCTTCGGGCTTGAAACTTTTGAAGTCTGTATTATGAGTGTGTGACGTAGAGTGGTTATGGATTTGAGTGATAGTTTTTACGCGTAATTTAACTTTGAGCGCAAGTGAGTGAAAATTGTTTGTGCTTTTATTATTGATTTCTTTAGGTTTGGGATAGTAAGGGAGCTCCGTCACTCTTTCTATCAGTCAGAAACCTCAGATGCTTTATCAAAAATGATAGAAGAAGCTTTGAAAAGTCAAAATCTATCTCTGAATGATTGTCGGGCCCAAGGATACGATAATGGTAGCAATATGAGTGGTCAGTATAATAATGTTTATTTGAGACTCATACAATAAAGCAAATTACCAATATTCTCTCCTTGGGGATCTAATACTTAGTATTTTTTTTATTGAACAACAAACAACGTCCCTGTGTACCACTAAGTATCACACAGGGCTTACAGAAGTAAGTATAAAACAGTATATTACAATAGACAAAAACAACAACAACAAAAAAAAAGAACATGTGACTAAACAATACACAAACAAAAATTAAGAAGGATTATAAATATCTTCAATATATTTGATAAAAAAGAACAAAAGAACTTTTACTGGAAATTAAATTGATCATGTATCATTTGTGTGAAATCAAAATGAACAAAATTTTAAATGTTACAATTCCCATTTTTTCTTCTCAACTATACTTAATAATTAACATTTTTTAAAATTATATTACTTTTTTCAATTTATTTTTTATATAACTATAATTGGGTAAAAACTATCTATCATTTTGTATAAAAAGCTTTCAAAAGCGTTGAGTTGATTTTTTTTTATCGTCAAATGTTTGAGACACTCATTGAACATTAGAGGATCCAATTTTGAGCCCTGTAACTTAAAGATTTGGAAACAGAATCTTACAAGATTTGAAATTTGAACTAATTTTAAGATGAGAGAGAAATTAAATATTTAAAGTATATCGGATTCCATAATGAAAAAAATTCTAATTTAGAAGTTAATTAACTACGTTAATTAAATTAATTAATTTTTCCATTTACATCATGATTTGGCTCCTTTTCAGTCATTAACAGTGATATCAAATTTATCCTGCTTCAGGGAGAATTGCGGAAGTAATTAAAGTTGTCCCATTTTTTATGACTGTAATCAGTTTATTTCAAATCACAAATAATGAAAGCAATTGATTTATCATTAGTTATCGGGTTTATTTACGTTTGTTTTTTAAAATTATTTTAGAGAACAGAAAAATTCCTTTTTCATTAGGATTAAATGATGTGCCTTTTGAAAGCATCTGAACATTCGAAGTGCTGTCTTTCAAAACAAAAGCATGCGTGGTTTGTTTCCTGCTTTATAATTGTTTTCGTCATTCAGTAATCGTGCTTTTATTAATATTCAGGTTTTATCTTCAAATAATCACAAAGTATACCATTAGTTTCAAGTTTACAATTAAAATGTCTTATCTGGGGAAGTAAAATTCTGAATAATGAATAAAATTCATCATTAAGCAGTAAAATAATCATCGCACATTACTTTCTTTTCTTCATGTTTCTATAGACTCAAAAGAGCAGATAAAAGAAAACAAACAACCTTTAAAATGATTGTAGGTATATGATGACTTAATCAGATACTTAAAAATGCTATCTAATGCAGTTTGAAAATCAATGTTTTGGATAAAAAGGGATGCAAATTTAAAAAAACAAAGTAAAGATTTTGTTTACATATATTTTATACACATATAAATACATTAATCCACTTTTTCTAGTCATAACTAAATCAAGAAAATATTTTAAGGTGATGCTTAGTTTAATTTTAGAGATTTTCAGATGCATCTTTTAATTTTCATGCTTAAATATGTAATCTACAGATAAGAAAATCGTAAATCGAATACAAATATAAAGTAAAACTTTATTGAATTCTTTCACTTATTGTGGTAAAAATGCTGATAACAATTTATTTATATATAGTTTGTAGGTAAATTTTATAGTTATGAGAGAGCTGTATTAGTAGTATATCCACGATTTGTATTATATTATGATTTTCATGCTATTTCATCTAATAAAAAGAAGCTACATTTAAAAAAATAATAGATTTATGCATATTTTAAATAAAATTCTTGTCGATGAATTGGTTAAGTATAAATTTTTCATTTCTTATGAGGATTATTTTCAGTTCTGAAATATGTTAGCGGAAAGGCTTTCCTTTTTTTATTTTTATTTTGGGGCTTTTCTAGTCTCATGATAGCCTAATGACATAGTCTCATAACTTAGTTCCCGAAAATTCTGGATTTAATTTGGATTCCACCTATCAACCTGAAAAATAATGGTAGGTTACTGAACATTTAAGGAAATGCATTTCAAAGTTCATTCAATTAAATAAAGTTCTCTCACTTGACATGGTTCAAAGGTATTATATCAGATGTCATCATCGTTAATTATCATTTATCATCATTTCATCATATCTGATAAATACATGGAACATTATCAATAGTCTGTTGCAAAATTCTAGTGCACTGTTTGTAAAACAAATATATTTTAGAATTTTTCAGAGTGGATTTCAATATTGAAATAAGAATTTTAAATGAAATATTCACTAGAAATCATAGCTTTACTTTATAATGGGAACTTTTGAAGAAGATCAATTTATTAATCAAATGTCACATTGGTTTATATGGACGGCATTTAAATTCATGCATAAATCAATTACATTTCTGGATTACTCTAAAAATGCTTGGATCAAAATCAAATTTGTAAAAACGTAAATTTTAATATCGAACTTACTTTTACGTATCTATTGAACACTGTTACTTGAAGTAATTCGTATAAACAATGGAAGAGTTTATGGTTTAATTAATTAAATTAGTATTACTAACTGACTTTTAAAAAGAAATTTTTCCTTTATGGATCCCATTTTTTCGGGCTTAGAGAATGCTCTAAATTCATATGTTCAAATTTCATTCGAATTTGATTAGTTTTCTTAGAGTTAATTAGAAAAAAATTATTAGTGGGCTATTAAGAATGTTACTTCTGCTCAAACGATTAATTATATTTTCCTCGTTGTTTCCCCATGATAAGTAAATATATTTTTTCAGTATTTTATACTTGTATGCTTCCCTGTACGACTCCGTGATTGCCAATTGTGATCTTGATTTCATTTCGAAATTCAATATTTCTTGAGTTTTGCATGAAGAATTATGTATATATTATCATTATTATGAGATTATAGTAACTTATATATATATATTTATATTATTATATATATATATATTATTATTTTATTATTACACACACACACACACACACACACACACACACACACACACACACACACACACACACACACACACACACACACACACATATATTACTTTCTTTTTCGTTACATAGATGATCTTATTATTTTAGGTAAAACTGAGGATTTTACACCAAATATTTCATTTTACCCTAATTATCTCAAATTATTAAAAACTAATCTTAATTCAAATACAGTAGAATTTTTAGATCTCGATTTGCAAATAGTTGACAATAGACTAATTAGTAATATTTATGATAAAAGAGAGAGATTCGAATTCCATGTAATTAAAATACCTTTTTGGAACAGTAATCTACACAGATCCATTTATAAGAATATTTTATTGGGCTTTTTATTACGTAATAACAAATTAACCACACATAAAATAGACAAGTTTAATAACATTAAAAAATTCTTCAACAACTGTTTGGATCATGATTATCCAATAAATTTCTTAAATACTTATGTACATCACAAATATATTAAACATCTTTGCGAATCGTGATCCAATTTCAAATCCACCACACAACAATAGGTCCACAAAGTCGGCTTGTTAGTGGTCTAGCCGTGAAGAATTTATTTATTTACATTTACACAGCTTACATTTTTACTCACTCTCTGGACCGTTATACTCCTTTACCATACAACTTATTACCAACCAATTGTTTGCATCCTTTTACATTTTATTACCAATCAAACAATGATTTAAATCTTTTTTCAATTTAAATGGTGATGATGTGTTATATTTTTTCATTTTGAGTATGTGATATACATCTTGAAGCTTAAAGAAAATTCCGTCTTACTACTCACATATTTTAATCTTCATTTCTTTGAATTTTGTAAGTAATTTTTATATTTTGATCTGTTGATAATTTTTAGAATGATAGATTTTATTTTGTAAATTTTATCGTTGAAATTTTTTGCATTTTTTAATCATTGAAATCTTTTGTAATTTAGATTTCCCAATTCAGCCTACCAGGAATTATAGATTTTATTTTTGTAGATTTTATCGCTGAATTTGTTTGCATCTTTTAAACATGAACTCTTTTATAATTTGGATTTCCTAATTCAGCCTACCAAGTCGCAAAGGGGGAAGGTTGGTACCATTAAACTAGTTTAACCCCGCTTAATCGGTCCTCAGCCCGATATTGCTTTTTGACTTGCTGGGTTCCATATTTTCATTTATTTTTCTTTCATTGTTACATTTCTTTCTGAGTTTCTTGTCTTTTTAAATATTTGAAATTATTCTTTCACACATATATATATATATATATATATATATATATATATATAAATTTGTATTACAATTCGGTTTTGCTGCATAACTGTATTCAATAATACATAATTTAATAAATAATGCGATTTTTTTCCACGTCTTTCATATTCTTAAAGTTGGAAATAAAATTGTTCATCCTTTGGAGTAAAAGCCTTTGAAAAAATGTTGAGTATAAAATAATTTACCATTAAATGTTTGAGAAACTCACAATTTATATTAGAAGATCTATTTCTTAAACCCCCTAACTGAAAACTTTGAAGCAGAATTTTACGAAATTTGAAATTTAGACTTTTTCATGATGAGAAATCAGGCACACGCAAAAATTAGCATCGATAATGAAAAAAATTCTTTTTAAAAGTTATTGAATTAATGAATTAACATCATAATTTAGTTCCCTTTCAGATATTAAGTTGATACTAATTTTGTCCTGCTACGAAGAAAATTGTGAAAGTTATTAAGTCCACTATTTTTATGATAGCACATGATACACCTTGTGATGATTCACGAAATATTTATCTTTCCAACTTTAAACAGATTGTAAATATCTTATAATTATTAAAAATGCATATTAACAAAATCAAAACCTATATGGAAATGGTCATATTAAGAAATGTCAATTTTAAGAAGTATTTCTTTTAATTTAAAGTATAAAAACACAATTATCTTAAAGTAATTAAAAAATATATAAGTACTTTTCCTTTTTTATGTATAAAAGTATTCTTACATCTATTTTATTTTTCACCTGTAACCAAAAATAATATGCAGAATTTAACAGAAGACAAAGTATAGCTGAAATTAAAAATAACAATTGATTTCTTATAAAAACTATTCTTGACAAATTCTTAAAATCGTTATATCTAATTCATTTTATATGAAATGATCGCATATTTCTATGCCCTTAAAACTGGTAACTGTTCAGAATCAAAAGTTATATAGGTAATGGCTAATTCTTTAGCTCTAGTAAGATTATAATTTTTAAAAAAAAATTGAAAAACATTTTTTTTTTTAGATTTACTCGAAGTTATGTTCTTTTCATTTTGGTCAATTTAAAATCTATTTCAAAATGAGTCAATTTACTTTGTCTCACATATAGCATTAAATAATATATACATAAACAATATAAATGTTAATTGCATTAAGATTTTACTAGAATAGGCTATTCATAAGAGGTACATTAAAAATGTGTTATTTTATTTAATAATCAGTCATTTAAGCTATTCAGGTACTTAAAATAAATTAAATAAATTTTCATCGTGATTGGGGTTTTAAGAACGATGGAAGCAAAAATATTTTAGTCTTCACTTGTTTATATATTTATCACTTGTTACTCATTCAAATATTATTTTTATACTTTACTGGTTAAGTATTTACATATTAAACTGAAATCACTAAATCTTGGGAATTTTACATTTAGAAATCACAGCTTTAAAATTATCGTATGAACTGTTCTTTAAATTCAGATCTCTATTTTAAAATTAATCAAAATATCCAAAAAATTAATATAAAAATATTTTTTGAAATAATGTGTTCACCTAATCAGTAATTCACCCTTATATTATACGTTAATTTGCTCTTGAATTTATTAAAAAAATTAGTTTTTCCTTTTCTTAGGATTTAAAAATCTTTATTAATATACTATTTGCAGCATAGATAGAAAATATTTATAAAATACTTTTTTACTGTTCAAGTCTTGAAACTGTCACCATATTGTTAATAATATAGATAACCTAAGTAATTCTAGTAAAACAAGTCGATATTTCTTTTTGTACCTTGAAAATTGCATGTAATTACGTGCGTGCGTATCAGGAGCACCTTGTTTACGTCAAAATTCTTTAGTGTATATCCATCGTTTGCTTGCGTTGAATCAATTCTAGAGAAGATCAATAACAGAAACAGAGGAAAATAATAGCTTGTTCCTTAACATTAATTTTTATGTCGTATTGGATTTCAATTAAGAGTCCATTTTGATAAACTTTACTGTGATCTGTACGTGATAACATCGCATTAGCTCAGCATAAATAACGTCATGTTTTGTTATTATTATTATTTCATGTTTACGAATAAAATACTTCCTATCTACGTAACTCACCGAAATGAATGTTAGTAATCGCATTGCGCAGTTTGTTTAGGAGGCCAGCTCACCATTCTTGTATTTATATACTCGTAATAAGTAAGGAATGATCTATTTAATAAGAAAGAAAGTAGTTTTCTCATGATACTCAACGTATCTATTCGGACATTCTCTAAATTATGATAGATTCTATTTTTGGTTATCTTGTTGATGGAATGTAAATGAAGCGCAACGATAAACATCCATATATAGAGAGTTCGTTCGGATGGAATGGTATTTTTTGCTAGGTACTACTTCAGACGGGAGACTGGAATGCTAGTTCCTGAAAAATCTTGAGTTGAGAAAGTTTACTTAAGTTTTCACAGACAGTTGATAAAAAAAAAATCTCTCTTTTGTGAATTGTTCTAGTATATTCTCCAAAAAAAAATGTTGAAAATATGTGCAATTTTATTTCTAGTTTCCTTGAGTTTCGCTCAATACTTCGAAGTTGGAAGCTTTCCATTGAAATTAAGTGAAGCAAAAGGCAAAGATTTACAAAAACTCAAGATTGCACTGATATATCTTGAAACAATTGATAAAGTCTTTGGCCGTCTTTCACGTCCAAGGTAAAATTTTTTAATGAAATTTCTGTGTTTACTTGAATAGTAATTAAATTTTTTTTATGTATGTGTAGATATTTTGTGTCATATCCTGCAGAATAATTAAGAATAAAGTAGTTCATTTCTGCATAAAAAAAATTTATGATTCACTTTTTAGTTTCTTAGCGCCTAGAAAGTAAAGTTTTAATTTTTGAAATTTAGGCTAAATTTAGGATTTAATTCAGGAAATACGAAGTATAGGAACTGCTTTCTATATATGATTTTAGGATTCATGAAGAAAAACATTGAAAATGTAATTAAGAATCGTCAAAGTAAACTGTTTCACAAATCTAGCAATAATATTGGCTTTCATTTTTTTTTTAAAAAAAAGATGGAAGTGACCAAAAAATATGAATATAAGTAACTAAATTTTTCTCTTTTAATATAAATTATTATTTTTCTTATATTTTGTAAATTAATTTGCTACAATGCACTAATTTCTTACTAATATTAGTCTCTTATACAGTAAATTAGTCTCTAATTATTAGTATTTATATATTAGCCTTTTATACAGTAAATAAAAAAAGTGTTTGTGTTTTCTAGTATTAATAAATTTACTACGTAATTCAATTAATAGAGCAATTTTAATCATTGGAATAAAATACTTTTAGTTTTTTATAATGTTCTCTCAATAACTTTTGTGAAACAAAATTTCTGATTTAGTTATAATTTTAAAATTTGTCTCGAATATTGCAAATAATAACGAGATTGTACGAGTCAAATTTTTTGTGTGTTAAAGAGAGCATTTGAAATGATTGTTAGCATATTTTGGAATTCAAAAAATTAAAATTAATCGGAATATACAAGCTTAGTATGTTTTGTTTAAATTTAAGTAATATTATCAAGGTTAAAATGGATCAGTATCTTGTAAATGAAGTAATGGATTTAATCTCGTAAGGATTAAGTATCGGATCTAATTTTAATTTGTAAGAATAAAGTGATGGATCTGTATCTCGGAAGATACCAATAAAGTTTAAAGTCAGACAAAAGCCGCATGTAGTCTGAAATAAGATTGGTATTGACATTGAATTGTTTGGCTTAGAGAAACGTTACATTCTTATTCTGAATAATTACAATGAAAGGAGCGAAATGTGACATCAAATGTTGACTTCGTAGCGTAACCAAATTCGAAATTTGTTTACCATTTACCCTCTGAGCAGATGTAATATGACGTTTTTAAATGATATCAATATATAGAAATGCATTTTGTAAATATTTTTTATTTAAAAATATTTATTACATTAAATTACAATGAATTTTGGTTTCAGATACGGGAGAAGCACTACTCTCAACTCTGAAAAGGCTTTGGATGTAAGATAATGTATTTTTAATTCTCTAATTTATCTCAGTTTTCGAGTATACATTAAATTTTTTTTGAAAGTTTCTTTTTTATTTCTTTTAAATATATTTTATGGTGATTATATTAATATATCAATAAGGGTGTAACTCTCTTCTTATTGTTGGTCACTAAGCACTTTGAATACTTTCGTAGACACTTGAAAGTAAATATTTCAGCTGGAATGAAAGAAAATGACCATGTCCCATAAATTTCAAAATTAGATTTGTGATACATACATTTGCTAATTGTTTTACTTTCGTTAATTTTTTTTGGTATGTGCAGATTATTTGATTAGAAAAAGGGAGACATATATTTTGTTACATGAATTTTTTAAAAATTTTACTCTGAACAAGAGCTGTTTCTTATTACTTTGATTGTACCTGTAACTTAAACTAGAAAATATGTTTAGGATTCATCATTATATTTTATGATAAATTTGAAACATCGGGCTAATATTAACGTTATTAAATAGAAATAAATTCATATAATTTTTGGAATTAGGGGTTACAAAATACATACATTTGTATAGTGAATTTAAAATTATAGCAAAAGAATGAATATATATATATATATATATATATATATATATATATATATATATATATATATATATATATATATATATATATATATATATGCCATTTATAACCTATTAAATTTTTCTTACGAAATTTAAGAAATATCATTAACAAATTATTTCAATAAAATAAATCTTGCTTGAGACCTATTTTGGTACGAAGTTATAATTTAGTTTGAAATTATATCTATTTCAGTCTGAAATTTAATACTCGCATATAATAAAATGAGTCTTGGATGAGAAAAGAATTGAGTTATTTAAAATTTTTTTTTCTAGGGTCAGTTAAAGCCTTGCATCAACCAATATCTAAAAATTTGTCATTTGACTATGAAGAAAAAATTAATTTGTTGTGAACATGAGTTGAGCGATGAGAAACCTGAAAAAAAACAGGTCAGTAAATCACCTCCCTTCATTTCAAGAAAGTAATCCTGGTTCAGCTATAAGTCACGGCTTGGAGAGTAAGCCCAAGAAAGGATTTGCAGGTAAATCATTAAGCAATCGTTATGTTCTAGAACTAGTGCTACTTTCTTCTTAGGAATATGATTAAATATTTTTACAATAAACATTAGAGCCAGGAAATTAGGAGTGGGGATAAAATTAATTTCAGCTTCTCTATATAAAAACGAAACACTGTCCTAGGTTTTATAATAACAGATATACTAATGACTTACAATTTCAATTAGTATTAATCAAGGAACAGTAAAAAAATTAATTCTTTTCAACAGAATGAAAATATTTAAGAAACCCTGGAATGCAAAAAGGCTTTTTTCAGTAAATCGAAATATTAAATACTTTGTAGTAATTATGAAATTTTACTAATTTTTAGTTTAAATTATTCTACTTAAAGTTCATCTAGATTAAATTATTATAATAGACCTCAAGTTTTGATAAAGTTAAAAAAAATCATTTTTGAGATTTGAGAGTAAATGAAACAGCTCTGTATGTCAGTGTTTTTTAAAAGAATTAAAATCGATATGAAACAATTTTAAACAAAACTTTATCTGTTATTATGAATTGTCAGTTTTCAAATACTAATGGGAACTACACTTCAGTTTCTTATAGTCTACTTCTTAATTTCTTTAGCTTGTTTCTTTGTTAATAGTATTTTCAATGTGAATGAAACTGCAGAGCTTTCTAAGAAGATTTAAATTTGTTTGAAGCAAATACATTTTTTTCAAAGCAAAGTGTTTTGAAAACAGATATATAAATCTCAGTTTCCATATTATTACCTAATCTAAAATGTTTCAAAATACTATATGATTCAAAGTTAACCTTGAACCCTGACTACCTGAAAGAGGCTTCGTTTTGTATGGAATTTTAATTACTCCTCCTTATAATTAATAATAATAAGCTGTGACTTTTTAACTTTTTTTTTTAAGAATATTTTTATCAATTATACTGTGAGATAATACTAAATAATTAATTTGTGAGACTGCCAACAGTATCTGAAATCATTGCATGTCTAAAAATAAATTCAAGTTCTTAATAATATTTTAATAATTGAAGAAATTCTGTAAAATTTTCAACTTTAGTAATATTTATTAAATTCGATAATAATTCAAATAATTTTAATGATAATTTCGAATATAATCAAAATAAATAACTATTAAAACTTTAGCTTGTTTAAAATTTAAAAGGACCATATTTTAATTTTATTTTTCATACTTCTTACATTTAAGTGGTGAATTAAATGGTGTTGCTTATTTTTCAAAAAGTAATATAATGCAGAATTATTTTTTAAAATTTTTATTTGAATATAATGCTTTTTTTTACAGATTAAGGATGTGATTTTCGGACCTCTTAAAGAGAAGATTATTTTATAATTTAATTCTTTATGTCAATTCTTAGAATCCTCTGTAAACCTTATATAGAAATTTGTATATAATTTAAGTTAGATAACAAAATAAAATGAAGACCAGACTATATAATAACACATTGTAATTATTTCATGAAAATATATTAACGACTTTCTTAAATTGAGTTTTTCCTTCAAAATTACTTTTATAAATTGTGCATATAAGTTAAGTATAATCCTTCGGAAATTCAAATAACTTATTTAGAACTAAATATTGCTCAAGTAACGTTTATGCTGGGGTGAAAAATTCCTTTTTCGTAACTAAAAATAAAACCGAGGAATTGAAGATTTTTTTCGCTCTCTCACTTTGAAGAAACACATTTCTAAAGTTTTATCAAACTTAAAAGAGAAAGAAAGTGTAAAGATAGAGAGTTTTTAAGGAGTCTTAATTGTAGCTCAAATGAACTAAGTTGAATAAATGAAATTCTGAAAGAAATTTTGAAAAATTTTCAGGTTCGTTTTTTTTAAACAGAATAAGTTATTTAATATGTATTATTAGTAATTAAAATTATTTAAATATGAAATGAAGGACAAGATAATTCAAAACATCTTACGACTCAAAATATTTATATCTCTGCTGGTTTTACATAAAATAATAGATTCTGTGTGTCTTAGAAATCACTTCGCTATCTTTGCTGGCTACTTAAGAGTTTTCTTGGTTTTCTTCTCGTATAACAAGAATATTATCTAGTTCTTATAAAAACTCTTACAGGAATGCATTATTACCTTGCTCACAAATTCTATATGACATACAGTATTCAGAAATTATATATTGAAAAGGAAAATAATCAAATAAAATTCATTACTTCCAGGGTTGCGGAAAAAAAAAGTTACTCTTAAATATCTCGGGAAAACTTCGAATAACAACGGGGTTCATTGCTAGCTGAAAGACAAAAAGGACAAAAAAAATTCTGTTTAAAATATAGTATTTAGAAAATGTGAAGCGATTTAAACAAATGCTTTTGAATGCTATTCATTCTAAAATGCACTTTTTGCGTGCATTTGAAGGAAATTCTATTTCAGAATGTCTATGTCTCTGTCTAGACAAGCATAAGAAGTTCTGTGTGATCAAATTATTTTTAAATTATAGTTTCATGTAAATCTTACAAAAATAAATCCCTAAACAAATAAAATTCATTACTTCCGGGGTTACGAAAAATTTAATTACCTGTAGAAAATTGAATACTAAAGATACATAAATGAATTTATTTATTTTTACTATTTTATTTCATCAAATATAATTCAATAAAATAATAATATCATAAAATTATATTAATATTAGGAATTGATATATTAAAACTAATAATAATTAATGTTTTTAGATATTTATATTCGAAAAATATTCATTCGTTTTTCCAATTCGAATATCGCAATGTCTGTAAATTGTATTGTTGAGGTACAGTTCCTAGACAAAGTACAAATCTGTATAGCTCATAGAAACATGACCAAGCAGCTATTAAAATTTTTTTAAGAAAATCTCTTTTTCAAATTTCTTATTGCTCCATATTTTTATATAAATATTCCTATCGTACTGTATGTAAGCTCCGTAAAATAAATTACAGTACCTTTTTTATGTTTACGTTCATGAGATACAAAGTAGAATGCAACACCTGAAACACACTGAAAATAATTTATTTAGGTTTACAGCTTCTCTTGAGTAAATTTTTAGCTTTCTTTTAAAAAAAGAAATTACGTTACTATGAACAGTGTACAGTTATAAACATACACACACTCATATATTATTACCTCTCCTTGAAAGTATACTTATTTCAAATATTTTAAATGTCCGTCTTCCTTAGAGTACCCCATCATCTGTCTTAAAAATTGATATACATAAATATTGTAATATTTTCTTGAATTATTTGTTTGTAAAGAGCTTTATTTATAGTACACATCGTTTTAAGTAGAAAATAAAAATATCACCCTTCCTTTACCACATGGGGCATAAGATTTAAAAATAAACTGAAAAAAAGAACTAGTCTTCAGGTAAATATCTATCAATTTTTTCACCTGAGAGAGGTTGAGCACACCCAACAAGGGCTTAGAGCTACAAGATAGGCCTCCCGGCTAGACTACCACACAAGCACTTAGAAGAACACATCGGGTGCATTCCTGTCAGGTAATATTTATTTAAATTTTAAAAAAAAAAGTTTATAAAAAGATTCTTTGTGAGGGGTAAGAAGTGAGTATTACAGAGTATTTGGAAAAAGCAGCAAATGGTCAAGAACTGTTAAGTCTCGAAATAAATAAGTAAAAAAAATGATTCAATTACATAAAGCTATTAAATAAGTAATACTAGATAAAAAGTTTCAGCTTACAAAAGGCAAGTGAATAAGCAGGAAATGAAAAACTTTTAACAATGAAAAGTTTTCCTTTTGATTAATACAATTTTCAATATATTGAAACCAAATGAAAATTTCTTGAAAGTACTAAGAAATTCAATTGGCGTGGTGTGGAAGTTAGGATAGGGTGTGTTAGCTTAGATATCGTCCTCGTCCCTCGACCTAGGTTCAAAATGAAGAGTTCCATTGCCAATAGCCCTTGGGTTTCTTTAATGCGACGTTGATAAGACCAACCAACTAAATAATCCAAACCCACAAACTTACCCATGAACTAATATACCTTAACTAAAATAAGGTTAATCTCCAAATCAAATTAGATACGTTAACTTATAGGGAATACACTTAAATGTTAACAAATTTTTTTAAAAAAGAGAGTTAATTATATAATAGTTTATGAACAGATAGATAGCATGGACCAAAAGAAACCCGTGTGAGCAAAAGGACTCTAAACTCCACATCAAGTACACGTGAGTTTAATTTTGTAAGTCAGTTAGATACCATCATCACTTGAAATCAAATCACTTTTACACATGAATACAAATAAACCGCAATTCTACTGAAGCACCACCGGCCTCTTGTTTGCAGTCATGACCAGTCTATTATTACAACCAGAGAAGATTTTTGTAATCATTCAAAAAATAAACTAATATATTTGAAGATAAACTCACGCATTCATGCAATCTAAAATTAAACCAATAAATACTTAATTTCCCAAGAAGTGAGTGATGGAAGACCAAGTTTTCTTTCAAAGTAAGTTAATTGCTGGGATGGAAGATCTTCGAAGGGAGTAAGTGAATTTCAGTATACATTTGCTACTTGAGAAAATTTCATAAATATATATTATATTATTTGATATATATATATATATATATATTAAAAATATATGTAGAATATTTTAGTAAGTCTTCTACAATACAATACTGATGTGTTGCAGACGTGACAAGAATTTAATTTTTTCTCTGCTATTCTTAAATAAGAGCAATAATGTGTAATATAACTTATATCTTATTCACTTATCTGTTAAATTGAATAAATTAACTTATAATCTATTACTTTGAATAAAATAGTTCATTTACTAAATTAAAATTAAATGTTTCACATATTTATAACCTCCTGTAACGTATTAGAAATTTTGTTAATTTGGCATTGTATTTACTGATAATGTAGATTTTAGCAATACAATTAAATAAAACAAAAATAAAATGTTATAATTCATAGACATTTCAATTTCGAAATTTGAAAAATAATTGAAAAGAGAGTAAATAAAATATTTAGCTTAAGAATCAAGAAGAGAAATTTTTTTCTGTAAGATAAAAAAGTTTAATACTCAATAGTGAAAAATATTTCAATTACAATGAAACTACGTAGTACTTTGAAACTTCTACAGTAATGGAAGAAAATTACAAAATTTTAACAGAATATTTTTCATATTGTTACAAAAATTCTCAACCATGTGTGAATGTATGCGAACGAAAATCTGGTCCGACACGGAGAATAATGGAAAATGACACATTAGCTACAAATTTTCAGGACGAAACACAGTTAGCAGTGCTTGGGCAGTAACAGCACAAACAAAAAATATAGAACTTATACAGATTAGCTATACAACAGAAAAAAATACAGCATTACATACAGAAAAAATACGGTAGAAAAATACAGTATACGACACGGAGAATAATGGTAAATAACACATTATTAGCAAACCTTCATGACGACATACAGTTAGCGTAGTTCGGACAGTAAAAGCACAAACAGAAAATATAGAACTTATACAGATTAGCAATACAACAATAACAAAAAAAAAAAAAAAATAAATAAATACAGTATTTGTGCAGATCAGTAACGCCCTCACACACACACACACACACACAGGTAAAAAATAAAAATTAAAAGAAGTAAAAGAAATAAATAAAACTAAAAAAAAATAGAAAACGTATTTTTTACATATTTGCACAAACTTCGGAAAACGAGCGGGGACTGGATAGAAGTAGTAGAATCAATAGAACAGAATAAAATCATGTAAAAGGATGTAATAAAAACAAGAGTGAATATCACTAATTCTTTATAAAATATAGCTATGCTGGAAAAATATATTCAGAAAATAGAGTTATGCATAAAATGCATGAAAATTACTGATGGAACTGAAGAAGATTTTTATGTAGAATTTAAACTCACCGAAGAAAAAACGATCTTGTTTAATTTTAGTAAATGCTGTTTCTACAATGTAGAATTGGAAACAAAATAATAATTTTTAATTTCTTAAAACATATATCAAGGAGCAAATACTTAATAAAATATTTTTAACTATTGATTTATTTGCTAATAAGTAACTACTCGAATTAATTACACATGACATATAAATTAAGAAATAAATAATATTTCTAAATTAGTTTTTAACATAACAATTATTTGTACTAAATTTACATAACACATAAAAGTAAGTTTTTTTTATTGACAGGAATTTTTGCAACATATGTTTAGAAATTTATGAAAGTTAAATTTTTAGTAGACTATTAATTGAAAGTAAGGGTAAATTATTTAAGTAACATCTACACTTAATATCACACTAATAAAAAAAGTTACTTTTCAGATAAATATCAAATAGTCTAATGCTTGATTAATATTTTAACAAGTTCATCATAATCTAAAGGCTAAAAGTATCAAATTTCTCTTATGTTCAACTTTTTTTTCTCTGTCCACTCTCGAGAACGCCTTTGATTAATGCTGTTCACTAGAATACCAACAAAATAGGTTTTAGAGACAGATGGTTTAAGATAATGGATGAGGGGATTGCAGAAGCTACAGATGTTTCATTTGAGGAGGACTTTGTGCAACTGAAATGCCTATCGAATAAAAATCAATATTTACAGTGTAAGGGAAAGGATTGTGGATATTCGAAAAAAAAAAGACAATGTCCGATGAAGAAATTATGTTATATTAAATAACTCATCACGCTTAAAACAAAATTCCAGTAAAAATTCAAAATATTCATTTATCACATTAAAATACAGATATTTAGCTTTCGTAAACCTTTTCTTTTGAGCATTTATTGGAAATGGGAAATGATAGCCTTTTTTGTGTTATGGAGTGACTGGCGTATTATATATGAAAAGCTATCAGTAAATTGTCCTTGTAATAATCTGTGTTTTTGTAATACATAACATACCGAAAATGGGATGTTTTAAAATGTTATACATGTATTTTTATAAGTTTGTAATAAGTATTTTTCTTAGGCTATAGTAAAATTGGTACGAAGAGTTAAGTTTTACGCAGCATACTGTTTAATTTATTATTGATCTCTTAAGAAATGGTAAATAATTTTGTAGAACTTAATGATGTGTGCCTTTGTCTGGTCCCGATAAAATTCCATAAATTTTAAAAATTATTGTGAGATTCTTATTTCTCTTCCCAATTTTATGGAAAAATGTTGCAGACAATAAAATATTTCATTGAGTTTCATATTGTACATACCGAGATTAAATTTCTGTACATTCACCGAAACTTTCCAAGTTTACAAAGTGAATAATTTTCCGATAATTTTCTTGATGTTTTGGAGATTTATGTACGTTAAATGAATCTGGGTCTGAAAGTGCTCAAGTGGTGCACTGGAGAAGTTATAAGAGGGAGTACCAGGGAAGGTGTCATATTCATCACCTGACTATGTTTCAAAATTACATTGTCTATTGTATGTTTTCGGATGAGATAGATATATATACTCATTCTTACCACTGACTTGGGAATGTGATCTTAATAAAAATAAATATAAGTTATACTAGATACAAATTAAAAACTATTTGTGTTCATAATCAGAATATAAAGCTAATTATTAAAAATAATTTTTGGCAGTATTGTATCAATTTTTCACTCATTACAAATTTTTGAGTGAAAAGCATCTCAAAGTCTGGAGGAAAGTTGAAAAGAATATATATTTTCCTCAAGGTGAGAACTTTTTACAACTTAATAGCGGTTTCTTAAATTCTGCGTGAAAAAGATATTCCATAGATATATATTAAAAACAATCTTTAATATTTAACACTCTGAGCCCGGCGTCCTGTTCCGCCCTTTTTAGAGGTATTTGTAAAATGTGTGTAAAGACCATTGTGTATATACAACAATAGGTTTCAAAGTGTTAATGATTATTTTTAACTCCAGTTCAAGGGAATAATATTTATAATTTTAAGGTTTTTTAAAAATTCTCATGAATAAACAAGTCTCTTCAATATTTATTTGACTAAGAATTTTGATTTGAAAGAACAAAATCTGGTATTTTTTTTATTTTGAACTACCGATTCAAATAATTTTATAACTATTTATTTTTCTTATGTTTACTAGATTTTACTATAACTTTAAGTTTAATTATATACTAACGTTGATCATATTTTGTAAAGAATAATAATTTTTTCTAATTGCTATAGAAGTTCATACATTAATTTACTTAATTCAGTTTGTAATCATGTTTTAATTTTCACGTTAATTATCAAGAGGAAATGATAAATTTTTTTATTGTAGGGTAATTAGAAATTATTTGGGAAAAATCAGAAAAGATCGGTACACTTATTCACTTGTGCATTACTTTCTACCATGTATTACACACTTTTCATTTAGTTTTTCTCAGTATCCAACATCAAATTGAAATGAAAATGTGATAATGTCTATCAAGCTAATCATATGATTTTGCTGTCGAGATTTCATAACTGTGTTAATGATGTATATTTCACTCAATATACACAAATAGGTTCAGTAAGAAATTGCAACAGATTAGATCTAAGCCAATCATACTGGAAAGCAATTCATTTTCATTTAATTGTTTATAGAACGAAATATTGTTTAAGTCAAAGCATTGTAGTTTTAAGTAATGAGGAATAATCAATCATATATGAGTATCCATTTTTTCTGAATTTCTGATGATAAAAAGGAATGAACTTTCACAAAATCAGGTCTCTTAGAACAAATTTAGATTGATTTATAAGGCAGTTATAAATATAAGGATTTTCCAATGGGAGCATGAAGAAGATTTATCAGAAGCTCTTAAATTAAAAATAAAAACATTTTTTTTTCAAAAATTTGAAATCCTTGGTAACATTTTATATTATAAAATATTTAAAATCTTATGTCAAAATGATTTTATCATTTGCACTCAGAAATTAAGATGGATCTATGACACAAACAATCTGTAACTGGTTATTTTGCTTAAGAATGAAAGAATATTGGCAGAGAAAAATTATTATTTAACTTGTATAATGAAAGAAATGCTTTTGATGTTATTTATTCTTCTCTTTTATTTGAACTTTCTTCTTCTATTTTTTAACAACAACAACAACAAAAAAGCCCTCCATAAAATTTTAATATTCCTAATTGACAATATTTTTGATTCACAAAAGAAAAAAACTATTAATTTTTGCATATTTTAATTCACTTTTGTTAGATAATTTGTACTTAGGAAAGCTTTGAGAACATTATTTTAGACCAGAACAATATATCTGTTACAACAGATATATTAATTCCATTAGAGCAAAATTCATCTAAAATAAAAAGATTTGTAAAGTTTCATTATTTTATTACGTTTTCCTGCCACTTCTAAGTTTATTTAAAAAATCTCACTGTCAAATGAATAATGATTTAAAGAAATTATAATAAACAATTTATTTTTATTCAAGTATTGAATATTTAAAGTTTATTCCCAATCTTACTCTTTGTGTGGAAAACTTGCATAATTGTGTCAAAATTATCCTTAAGAATACTAAATTAATTTATCTCTTACCAATTCACACGGGTTAGAGTGAGTAGAATAACTGGAATTGAGTATTCGAGTCCTTAACTCTTAAGGAGAACTTTCCTACCTGTCATACGGAAACTCCTGAATTAAGCAGTCTCTTTTCTTTCAATTGTAGCTCCAGCTCCAGCTACTAACTTCCTCTCCCAACCTCAACTCTCTAACTCCTGATTATTCATTTCTTAGCTGATTTTAAGTGTAATTCATGCAATGTACTCCCTACACTTCATGATTCTAATGAAATGGATTTAAATAACGTTTCGTTTTACTGGAAGGAATTTTGAATTCAAGTACAATCAGATTGAAATCCGAAGAGTTAAATCAAGGGAAAATCACGATAAAGCCCAAAGTCACATGTAAAATTTTAGAAAACAGGTGAATTAATTGCATGTCTAAGTATAATAGTTTTTATCGAAAATATGAACTTCGCTAATTTATAGATCTTTTGTAAAAGGTATGTCAATAATAATAATAATAAATATAATATTTAATTTAGTCTACTCCATTCCTGGGCTATTCAGCCATTCGATACCAAGCATCTCAATAGTGGTTGATAGCTAATGTCTGTATATGTATATATATATATATATATATATGTATATATATATATAATAGGCAACATATATGTATATGCATATATATATAGAGAGAAGACATATCTATAAAACAAAATTGCGTTTATAATAATAATATATGTATATGTACATATGTAATAGAGAGAGAGGGCATATCTATAAAATAAAATTGCATTTATGTAATAACATGTATGTATGTATGTAGCAATAATAATAATAATATATATATAATAATATATATATAGTTTTTTTGCCCTGTTGTTAATTTCTATTATAAGGACAAATAGTTTCCACAAACCAGCTTGAATTTTTTTTTAATTTTACGATTACTATTAATGATTTATGATAGCAGTTTTGATAAGCCCGTACATATTATACCTTAATGTTAGCAAGCATGCATTTATAATTTAGGAGAAGCTTAAATAATAACTAGACTAAGATGACTTAACTTTAAAATAATTACAATATTGATCAGAATAAAAGAAATATAGTGTGCATAATCTTACTTTTTTTCGCGCTCATTTTCAAAATGCTTTATAATGAAGGTAAAATAATAAAAAACTAAGATTAAAAACACAAAAATTGCATAACGATATGTAAGAAAAGTATTGAAATAACATTCGCTGTATGTATTGATATAATTAATTACTTATAAAACGCATTTCATTAAAAATAAATATATATAATATTGTTAGTTATAATAAAAGAATTAGAAATCGATAAAAATAATTTTAATTTTTGACTGTTGTTTTCTAAAGTAAGGTTTTCATTTCC
>BMAW01080716.1:298636-339220 GCA_019974015.1 Nephila pilipes
ACCCCCCCCCCCCAAAAAAAAAAAAAAAAAAAAAAAAAAAAAAAAAAAAAAAACCCAAGACTGATTTTACGTAGAAAGAAGACGACATGGAAGAGCGGCACAGAAAAATCCATTTATAAATAAGCGCAACAAATTGAAAAGAATGAAGTTCGCAAAAACTTATTAATATAAATACTTTTCATTTTGGAAAACGGTTTTATTTGCTGATGAAAGAAAATTTATTTGTTTTTCTCAGATGGTCAATGTTATGAGTGGTGAAAACCAAATCAAGAACTTCAAGAGCAAAATTTAAGAGCTACTGTAAAATCAGTGTCTAAGCATGGTGACAGCTCTATCATAGTTTAGGGCTATCTGCCTGACAGTGGTTCAGGAAAACTTCACGTAATTGATGGCATAATGGACCACATAAAGTATTTAACCATTTTTAAAGAATGCTTGCTATAAAGCGCAGAGAAATTGGGGATTAAGGAGGTTTTGAGTTATTATCAAGACAATGATCCAAAACATACAGCAAATAATGTACGCTTTAAGTTTTTATGTTTTAGAAACACCTCCACAATCACCTGACCTAAATGTGATTGAAAATTTATGCGCATATTTGGAAAATTAATTAAAAGAAACACACTATAAAGAGAAAAATTGAATTAAATAATTCGAGATAGAAACCAACGTTTTTAAAAACAACGTTTTTATATAATGACAAAGTATACTAATTATTACACATTAAATTCCAAACAAACACGGGATAAACAGATAAAAAAATTTAATTATTATTTCAATTTAATCAATCATTTATTGAATATTTTTTACTGAAAAATTTTACAGCAAATACAAGCCTTTCCTTCTTAGTTTCCAAATATTTTTGGATTACCAGATCTAACCGCGAGGAGGTGAGGCTAATTTGAGTATGATTGCCTAGTTTAGTTTTTTATTAACGTCGCACCAGAAGCAACACGAGGGCTAATGGCGAAGGATCTCGTAATTTTGAACCATGGTCAAGTGACGAGGACGACACCTGAGCTGGGACCCCCGTCCTAACACCCACACCACGCCCTCGGGAGGACTTTGGGCCCCGAAAAGATTTAACATGCATCAGCCCCAGCTACACGGTGGGTCTTTGGCGGCCAAGGATCGAACCCGCTACTGAACGAAAACCGCCGGCCGCTAGTCCACGACCTTGACTACTAGGCTACAGCGGCCACAAGTATGATCGGCTAAGTGTAGATAAATCTACATGTATTTCACGTCATACTCTTCTACACCCCAAAACGTGGACAAAACACAAACGAACTTTACTAAAAAATTACGAATGGAGCAAATAAAAGTTATGCATCTAATAATTTTTACTAATTCATGATTTAGAGTCGACATGCCAATAATTTAAATTCTACTTTCTTGGTACTTCTGAAATGCTGTACATCAAATTCTAGAAAACATAATTTTTAGCTTTAAAATTTACTTATAAAGACACATTTTTGAACGTATTAAAAAAATTCGTAATATAAAATCAAAACAGGCATTTGAAAGTTTGTAAGTCATTTTATTAAAACTGGGAACCAGAATTCAGAAAAAATTATTGTGATATGACATGGCGCCAAATATTGGAAACTTTCTTTCTTGCGAATGATTACTGACTAAAAGTCAGCAGCCCTTACTATCTCGGAGATAGTATCTCCCCTCTGTGAGTAGAAAAGTTTTACGATACCTCATGCGGAGTATGGGGGAATTCCCGATGTTCAACGAGGGGGAAAGAAATTTTTTCCTCAGAGCGCCGAGTGGAAGGGATTTTTTGACTTTTTAAAATTATTGAAATATTAGTTAAAACTTGTCACAAATGTCTAAATATTGCATTGTTAGGCAAGTAAGAACGATTCCCAAAGTTTCAAAGTTCCAGCTTGATGTGAAGTTGGTTAAATTAAAGATCGAAAAACTTAAATAAACGATCGTTTTAAAATGCACTCCAACTTGAGTGGTCTAAAATTGATCCAAATTTTGTAAGAAACTGGTAGAGTCAATGCAGAAAAGATTGATAGCCGTAATAAAACATTAAGGACTGCCGACAAAATATTAAATCTCTTACATTTATTATATTTTTTCTTTTGAACTCTGAGTATCCGAGTTTTTTTTTAAATTTATTTTGTGAACATTTTAAGTGTTTATATATTCTCAATGAATAAATTACTTTTGCAATTCTTTTTTTCATGTTAATTGAAGATAAAACTTATCGTGATTTTTCATTACATTTGGTTTTGTTATACTATGTATTTTTAAGCATCATAATACAGGCTGAACTATTAGAAAACCAGTGTCGAACTTCTTTATTGAGCCACCATATATATAAGTAACAATCAAATGAAAAATAAAGTACACAAAACAAAACAGAAAAAAATCAAAATTCTAAATTTAAGAAATTAGATATTCATTACATAAAATTTGAAGGAATAATACAAAATGCAAAACATATATATCAAATGATTACAAATATTATCTAAGAAAAATACATCAATATAGATCAAACAAGATGTAAGTTAAAGTGAAGATGTAAGATGAAAAATGGAAAATCCATTAAAAATAAACAAAAAAGGAAATAAAGATATTTAATACTGTCACCGGTTTAGAATATCTGTGCGTGTTTTTACATGTATAAGCTATTAAATATTCACACAGAGCGACAGCTTTATTTCAGAAAAGTAAAATCCTAAAATTCAAATTCCAAAGAAAATAAGACTCAGTAAGAGTAAAAAGGTCAGAAAAAGAAAATTAAATAGTTTAAAAAAGAAATTCTAGAGGAAAAACACATATTTATGAACTCCTACAAAACAAAGAAAGAGGCAATAAATAAATAAATAAAATCATAATAACTAAAATTTTAATCACTACAGAATGGAAACAATTATAGGAAGTGTCATAACGTCAACGATAACACATTGCCACTCAAATAAATATCTAAAATCCAACACTGCCATCTACATACCAAAGTTAGAATTAAAAATCTTCAAGGGAATAAAATACCCTAAAAAATGAAAGATATTAATGGCGATTCAAATTAATTATATTTTGAAAAGAATTAAAAGGAGAAAAAATAAAAAAAATCAAGAATTTATTAAATAAATTAATAATCCAAAACAATTAAAAATACTATTTTAATAAACAACAATAAAAATATTGAAGAAAAAAAAATATTTTATATAATAATTTTTACAATTCAAATTAGTTTTTAGAAAGTTTAAATGAGTACAAATATTGTAAAATTTATTTAAATTATTTTGAATATCTAAAGAAATTATAAGTATAATAATTATTATCAATAAAATTTTGTTCATATAGGAGTGTAAGCATATATCATTAAAACTACTACAAATAGGACCATTTTGTCATATACCTTTAATTTGTTTACTTTTTTTCTCTCATTAAATATAATATAAATTTCTTTTAGAGCAAAACTAATTAGAAATTTAAATCTTTTAGAAGAAATGGAACGATAAATGTTTAATTTTTTAAAATTAACAAGAACTTCAATTCAATATTTAAATAATGAGAAACAAATCTTCAAAATTATAGCTTCTAATTGTGTAAATCTCTTTGTCATAAACATATTTAACAATTTATAACTAATTTTAATAATTGTCTTATCAAAATTATCAATAGTTTTTCGTAAAATATTTTGTAATAGTTTACTGTTTTATCAATATAAATATTAAAGCCATTAGTTACAGAACAAAATTTTATAGGTAAATTATCAAATTTAAGAGTTAAAAATATGAGGAAATTTTATATTATTAATACTATTTCTTAATAAGACTTTAGTCGAATTAGAAATTTCTCTATCACTATTGGTAATTTTAACTAAACAATCACTATCAATTATGCGAGTATTATTCAACATAGTATATAGTTTTTTTTGCGTATAATGACATAATTGTCAGGGACCTTATCAGCCTTATGAGTAACAAGCTTACATTGAATGTTTTTAATTGAATTTTTTAGATTTCAAAAATTAGTGTCATTAAGTTCATATGTTTAATCTCTTCATTTATACAGTGCTTATTTTTTTTTAATGGCTTCAGTTGGAAAATTATACTTGATAGCCAAATCAAGTTTAAAGTTAATCAATATCTTTATTAACTCGTTTCTTGATATAAGTATATTATTAGATATAGGAGTCTTAGACACACACATGGAAATTAAATTTTTGGGGGATTTTTATTAGATTTCTTTAACATAGGGATTAGTTTTCAATCAGGGCCGTGGGTTTTTACCGGGATTGGTTTCATAGGTAGTCCACGTGGCTTCTCTAATATAAAAATTTAGCACTGTTTTCAAGAGACCACCACGCTCCTTCCATGTAGATCTTTAGAGAAGCGATGAATTTAAGATATGTGTTGATCCAAACACCATGCAGCTTGATACCTCTCCCTTATCTGCTATTTCTTGTATTATCAATAAAGAATAAGTCTGAGTTTTAAAAGACCTGCTGCCTCTACCATGATTAAATATTAGGTTAGAGTATATCAATCAAGTTAGAATGTATACCCGAGAAAACCATGCGTAATATATATATATATATATATATATATATATATATATATATATATATATGTGTGTGTGTGTGTGTGTGTATGTATAACTGATGATAGAAATCAATAATACTCGAACATGTTTCTAATGAAAGAAAAAATTACTGTATTTGTGTTCTGTATTCAAGAAATATACATACAATCAAAATAGTTGAAAATATATTTACAGAAAAAAATTAAAGTTTGAAACACAATCTAAAGTCGAGAGACTTTATTTGTTAATATACGTATTTGAATTCTAGAGCCTTATTAATTGCTATATAACTAAGTTTTACCCTAGATATTTTAAATACAAGTCATTGTTAATTTTTTAAAAATTAAGTTTTTAAACTTTTTTACTGAATTATATATTTTAATTGGATAAAGAAGTTGCAGATGATGAAAGTGATAATAATGTTTTTTTTTTCATCTCTCTTAAAATGACAAGAAACTGAAATTGCATCTTAATCACTTAATTTATTAATTACGAGCTTTGAATTTGGGGATTATTGAAGTAATTTTTTAAACTACGAAGTATTAATATAATAAGGCTAAGAATTCAAAACCGTGTGTCTGAAATGAAAACTAAATTTAATGCTTTGTTAATGATATGTTAAATGATTTCCAATTTGTTTGACCCATTTAAATATAGATACTTATCTCGTAAGAAAAGACCAATGACTGAATGAATAGGACTTCCGAAAATTTTTATTTTCTATTTTAATACCAAAATTAACTAATTAAAAAATCAACCAGACTATGAACAAGACTTCTATTTTAAACCAAAAATGATACATTTGATATTTCATAATTCCTTATATTAAATATTAATATAGAATTTTTATTTAGAAGAAATAATTAATGATTTTCATCTTCTAATACAAGTAGTACAAATAACAAAATCCAGGAAGTAATTATTAATTGAAAAGTTCCGTTAATTAAAAACAATAGCTCATTTACAAAATATAATTTCGAACTGAATTTAGCAACCTAAATTAATTTGGAATGAAATTACGAAATTCCAAAGTAAACTTCAAAGGTAAAAGGGCTAAACAAAGAGTTATCAAAATACCTTTCACGACTATAGTAATGAAAATCTTCTTGTTCGCTGACTTTAATGAGACTTCATTAACTTCGACAGTCATAAGGCTTCCTATCGGGATATATAAGTAGCTGAGAATTCTTGACTATCACACAGCTCTTGATTTCGTAACTGACTTAATCTTGAGTTCAAGAATGTTGTTCCCAAAATTTCTCACTCTATTACTTCTTTTTGGAGGATCGCTTTCTGAGGGAATTGTACATCCATCGAGTATCGAAGGATCTCACGGGTGTGGCCCACATCCTGCTCTTGAAATCATCAAATCCATTATGGATAAACGTAAGTTAAATTTTCATTTCAAATAATTTCCAAGAGCTGTAATTATTTCAGTTATCTTAAGATAAACAATTTTCGTACTAATTTATTAAAACTCAAGTATTTCATTACTGAAAAAATTATTTTAATACATTTCATTAAATTTGATATTCATGGTTCTAATATTGGAAGATGGGGAATATATTATCGGAAAATACAGATTCATATGATTGTGTATTTGCATGATACTTTCATATATATACTTCTTTAAATAAGAATTCTCTTACGTTAAGATTGATCCAAATTAAACTTGGATTATGAAATGTATCACTCTAATTGTAAATACGCTCAGAAATATTTGAACATTTTGAAAATATACCTTACAATAATTTTATTTTGGAAAAAATTCTTCTGTTTAAGTATATTTTTTAAATGATAAATTATTTTTTTAAAATTAGGTGTTAGATAATAAATTCCGAAGTAAACAAAAATTACTTAACTTAAGACATTTATTTTTAAATACAATAATTTTTAATATGAAAAAGCATGAATGAAATGAATTTTATTCAAAACCAATTTTTTTAAAAAAACTTTATTGACATCTTCATTGTGTAAGTTAAAAAGTAATGAATATGTTGTGTTTTATTATATAAGTTTACAATTGTAAAACAAATTCACAGTAAATAATCGTTTAAAAGTTTCAATCTTACTTTTCTTTAATTTCCAAAGCTCATATCTTTTTATAATTTTATCTGATAATTTTGTTTACTCTTTTAATATTTCCCTATTATAAATGCTTAGAAAATTACGGGAAGAGTTCTACTAAAACATTACTATCAATACAGTACTATTACAAATTAGATTAACAAGGGAAATATGAGAAACGAAAATAATTGATAAAAATTTGCTAAATTTTTCTTTTATTTGAAAAACTACTAGACACATATATAGTTTTATAGAATTTTTTTTAATTTGAGCAGATTTTATTTTTCTATGTGAATAGCTTAATAACTTCTAACAATATTTCGATATAATAGAATAATTTTCTTCATCTGAGACAGAAAAAAATGTGAGTTAAAATGAAAAAGAAAACCATTTAGAAATTTACCATTTCAAAGAAATAGAAGACCATATGGAATTTTTTGAGTAAAAACTTTAGACAAATCTAGAAATTTTTAAATTTTTTAATACATTTTTCAATACATTTCATTAAATTCTATACATTTTCAATACATTCATAAAGATGTATTAAAATACAAATTTCAATTTTCAAAAAAGTCGTATACATGTAGGAAGTAATATTTACTTATTTCCAATTTAGTGCCATTATTCCCTAAAGTGACATCAGTGATGATATTAAGTGCATTTTAGTAATATTATGTTCAATTCATTTGGGTATAATAATTTAGTTTTAGATATTTTAGTCCGAAAACTTAGATTTAAGTTTACCGGAATTCAGTTTCATATTTCATCTACATGATATTTAGAAGCAAATAAATATTTCGTAACTATATAATAAAATTTTTGGGATCATTTTACAATTAATTGCATAAAAAGTTGTATAGCAATCATAAGTAAAAACTGATGTATAATTGTTAAGTATAGAGTGACAATACCTGTTCACTATAGCATTTACTCGTATAATGCTATAGCGAATACCTTTTGAAAATATACGATTAAATATAAGTATTTGTGTAAAAATAACTTAATTTTTAATGATTAAAAAAAATCCTTGATCATGATTTTAAACACTATATGGTGTGAAATTTTATTAATCACTGAATATAATTTAAAATGTTTACGCACGATATATGCTCCTTTTTAATATTGCAAAGCTTTCGTATAACTTTTAAAAGGTATTAAAATTCCTTTTTTTGTATCATAGATTATGTAATTTCTATAATGTATTTTATTTGTAAAACACTATATATATTTATATGTTTGATTCTCATGAAATTCTAGGTTGTAAGTATGTTCTTTTATGGATAGGCGATTTGACCGCTTCTACTATAACCGAATAGTTTTACGAAGAAATATAAACTGTGTTTGAGAAATGAAAAACTAATAATTAGAAACATAGTTAAAACGAGTTAGAATTACCGTTTGTTTCAAATTTTAAAAATGAGAATGAATTCAACTTTTTGTTAGATAATATAAAAGTGGTTTTTTTTTTCTTCAACAAAGCGAACATGAAATTTTATAACAGTATGATAACTCATATTTGAACTATAGAAAAAACCGTATTTATATTTTTCAACCCGCTTATAGAGTATTATGAAATAGTTAGTAATATTTTTATGGGTTAGAAATTAACATTTCTCCCTTTATTTTGTTGCTTAATTTTAAACAAAAAGTTCTTGTAATTAATGATTTAATGACTTCTTATATGTAACACTTTATCTAAATAACATAAAATGCCATAGTATTTAGTTGTAATACCTTAAGAATTAGAAATGAGATTTTTTTTATAAAGTTAAAATATTCTGATGTACTCTTTATTTTATTAGATCGCCTGACGCTAAAAGAGGTTTTAAAAATTATCGAGAAAGACGAAGACGTTCAACAGGAAGTATCAGCTCTCATAGGATGGTTCGATAATTGTATGAGACTGGATGGGATCCGTTACAGAAGAAGTCAACAAACAGAAGTTATTGATACATATGATAGTATTTACAAAAAAATATCCGAAATTCTGAAAGAGAAACGAGAATTTGCAGAAAATAAATTGAGTTTTATTTCCCAAAATTTATTTAAAAATTCTCCAAAAGACTTTTAACTTATTATACTCTTATTTCATTTAAACATTATTAAAAGTAAGAAATAATAATAGCACATTTGTTTTCATATGTTTATTGTTGCTTTAATGAATTAAGTAAAACTATAAGGCTTGCTTATTTATTTTCAACATGTTCCATACGCATAATTAAAAAATAATAATTTTGAGTAGAATGAGAATATTTGAAAAAACATTTAATTCGTTCCAAAAGTGCTGAGTTTGAATTCGGATCTCATTTGAATAAGCGTTAATTTGTTTTGAAAGCTTTTTATTTCATCGAGTCTTCACATATCTTAAAAATACTGTACTTATAAAGAGTTAAAATATTTAGTTCATTTGAAAATGCCACTAATTTTTCACTGTTCTTTTTTTGTAGTTAAAATAATATGTATTGAAAGACATTTATTTGAGATGAAATTGAAACATTAGTTTATAAGAATAAGTTTTTGTAAAAATAAAGTTTATCACATTCTTGTACTAGGTTCTTTCCCTTTCACTGCATTATTTACACGAATAATTTTACCCATCTATTTAAAAGAAATATATAAAATTTACTGCTTGGGTATGAAGTAATGTATTAAAGGAACCAATTTCTTAAAATAATAATATAACTTCTCTAACTTGCCATCAGAATATAAATAATTTTAACACATATGAAATAGTAGTATAGAATTGGTTTAGTTGTGAAAAAAAAAGTCAGGTAAACGCTCATAATCTGAGCATTTAATTGTAATGTTATGATAAAAATTTGAGCCTTTAATTTTAATTCAATTAACGTGGTCTCTACTACATTCTGTTGTAATTATGGAAGAGTTAATGATTTTGATTGTCATAGAAATTCAAAATATTAAGCATAACTAGATAGAAAAGCAACTTAGACCATTTTATTCAAAACTTGTAATAATAAATTATATTTTTTAGAAGATTAGATTTCAAAAGAAGTATTCCTTTGTAAATTCAATAAAAGAAAAAATAAAATTTTTCTTTCTTAATTGAAAAGTAAAATCTGAATTAAAGTGATTTGAAAATTTTGATTCAGTTTAACATCAGTGTCAATGATTCTTGAATTTTAAATATTGATGTTAATTGTTTAATTGCACATTTTCTCTCTATAAAATTTTTTTTGCTACTTCAGCTTTTTACTGAAACGTAAGAACAATTTGCACATAAAATATGATTGAATAAATCAATATTTAGATGTTATCGGTATAATTATATTTAAAAATTAAAAATGCATTAAATGAGATTAAACATCATATCAAAGACTTTATTACACTGTACAATTTAAAATTACACGAAATAATATCTTCAATTTCATTTAAGTAAAGATTTAATTCACTTAAATAAATTAATAAGTTCAGTTTTCAGTGTGGAAATTTAAATAAATTTTAGTCAAATCAGAGAGTGAGATAAATTTTAGGGACACTCCTAAGGGGAATGAACAAACAATTTTAAAAAGAAATTACATGTTTAAATCAATTGAAAAGGAATATTGAATACTTTTTCTTTGAAAACTGCAAAAAGAAAACAAAACAAATAGAGAGTTATATGCATATTTAAAATATTGACTTTGTAAGGGAGTAATACTCAAAATTTTATTTCGAAATTAATTTAGCCAACATAAACAAAAACCAACATGTATAATTCATTATATGTTTTTTCATATTTCCACTTTTACGAAAGTGCATTTATATAACCTAGACAGAACTAATAGGATTAATAACAGTCCTATATTTTTATATTTTAATGGTAATGAATTTTCTGATATTAGCTATAATGAATTCAGAAAAATTTATTCTTTTATTACTATTGCTTAAAAAATACTATTAAGAAATATGTATTTTTTATACTACAATTTACCTCACTTTATTACTTTTCACCCTGTATTTGAAACATTTTTAAATACAAATTTTATAAAATTTGTTCATTTTACTTCATTATATGCGATGGTAAATTTATTTTAGACTTTTCAATTTTAGTTACGTATATAAACTTAATTAATGATTTTAGCAAATTCATCAAGAATTAATAGTTTTACGGGAAGAAAAAACATAAATATATTGAGGTTTGCAATGTATACTCTTGGGAAGAATCATTATTTTACCATTTATTTTTAATTTAGGAAAATAATCCTTCTAGAATAATTTTTATAATTTATTATTTCTAAATACCTTGTAAGTTGTTAATATAGCTCAGAACACAATTAATTTTAAAGAAGTGTAATATATTTTATACAAAATATCTTATTTGGTTTAATTATCGGTTTTACTTAATTTCGCTAATTGTTAAATCTTTAAAACTTTTATTGATTCTTTTATATGATTACTGTCATTTTCTATTCATCATATATAATTTAAGCTGCAATAGTTAAAAATGATTTTGGAACTGTATCGAAGAATAACCAAATGATTATATAAAAATAGGAGAGAAGTGCAGTCATAATTTAGTAACAAAATATTTAAAATTATTTAAAATAAAAAATGGCTTAAGATATGGCTTAACACATAAAAAATATGCAATATATTTCAAGACATCATTCTATAAAAAATATCATTAGACGAACAGTGCACAAGAAAAATGCTTAAAATAGCTTAGTTATTTTTTCAGAATGTTAGTTTTAGGTAAAGAGTTTATCAATGGAAATAAATTTAAGAAAAGATCAGAATTAGTAATCAATAGTGTAAAAATAAAATTTATTAATAAAGAACACTTTCATTTTTCGATATGGTATCTCTAGATAAAAATTGAATAAAGGCAATATATATCCAAATTAGTATTAGATATTTTATACATTTATAGCCTAGTTTTGTCAATGAACAGTTTATGTAGCATATTTTATAATTTAGTATGATAATATGCCATACTCATAATAAACACTGAAATGAAATTTACTTTACCACGTGTTTAATTAGCAAATATTTTACTTAAAACGTATTTAAAGGGTTTCAAATTGTTTTAAAAATGCAAATTTAATAACTATGGATTAGATATTATATGTTTAACATGCAGTATGCAAATAAAACAAAAACAAACGAAAAAAAATGTGAATTTCCTTCAGTGAGGTGTCTTGCTATTGAAAATAAGATTATATGAATTACATGAATGAGATTAAAAGCAATTAAACTCTGATTTCTTTAAAGTTGTATTTACATTTAAAGATACAGAGGTTATAAAGTTATCTAGAATGAAAAAATATGTAAAGGAAAAATGAAAAATGAAAGTGGCATTTATTTAATGGCTCAGCTCTGTTCCTAAATGATGACTTTTTACTTTACATGTTCAAATATATTTATTCATAGCTTTATTTCATTACTTTATTTTGGAAAATAAAATTTATGTAATTGATAAAGAACACATATAATCATGTCATTTCTGTAAAGTATATACTCTTAAGTTCTTTTTGTAACATTTCACTCTCGTATATGAAAATTTTCTATGAATACCAGCATACAACTTAAAAAGTCAATTTTTGGTTAAACATGGTTAATTAAGCACAGGAACTGCATGATACATTAATATCGTTAATGTTTGTGACAAGTTTAAAAACTGATATGTAAACCTCAGTTCGTTTATTTATTCCTTTTACTTATGTGATAAGTAAAAGGAATGAATTAACTTTGTCTTAATAATAACATTTTAGTGCTTTATAGATAGAGAAGAACATATCCATAAGAGCAAAGACAAAAATATTATCATTTGAAGTTATTTTCTAACAATGAGAAGCATTTGTGTTTCTCTGTTCAAAAATACTCATTTGTCAACTATATTTTTCTTCAAAATAATAACCTCAAATTAGTTCTATTCAACTTGATATAATTATATTCAATATATTGTTAATCTTTCTGCGATAAAATAAGAATGAAAAAAATAAATAAATAAAGTGTGATAAATGCACTCAATAATAAATTCTAAATTTTAAATAATAAAAGGTTTGAAGTGTCATTTTGAAAATTCTGTTGCAAACGTTTGGTTTCTGTAATTGTTGAGAAAATATTTTTAATATTAAAATAGTAACAACTTTTTTGTTTAAATATTTATGTATAAAGTATTCTCAATCTTATATTAAATAAACGGAAATACATAGTAATGTAATGATAAATGTACTTTTGATCTTTTATTTTCGGTCCTTAAAATCTATTGCTATGTTTTATTTTGAAAGATAGAACATTTTGATACTTAGTCTTAAAAAATAATTTAGTATTCAAAAATTGAATTATTAATATTTTTTAACTTTCAATAAAAAGAAGTAAAGAAATTTAAAGCAAATACAAATAATATCCTTCTTGGTTTTATTATGTAAAATATTAAGTGGTAAAATGTTTTTCGTCAACAATGCATCTGCTGTGAAAAATTAAATACTACGAAATACTCAGGTTCTCATTTTAAATGCTGCTTTGTACAATTAATCTGTATAATTCTTTATAAAGGGATATATCTACAGTTTAGTAAAACATTACCTTACAAGTAAGTAAGGTCGTAATATTATTATGTTTTCTTATTCAACTGTGACATTTAGAAGGATTTTACATAAATGTACAATTCTTTTAGTCAATAACTTGCAATATTTTCCCGTTAAATGTATATATGCAGTAGTGATCAAATTTTGATTTGGCAGCAAATGACTACCGAATCAAAACTAATTTATGAATAAATGTCAAATTTGGTTCCTTTTAACAGATAGCAGCACCCATCGGTAATAACAATTAAACTTAATGAAGCCATTCGTCCTCAAATACAAGTGTTTTTTGAACCACCCTAGTAATAGAACAGCAAAAGTAATAGGAATCCCAGTTCTTGCTTGCAATGGGGTTTTATTAGATCACTAGTTTTACAGAATTGGTTTTTTTTTCATCAGAATAGTATTTGAATAAGAATTTAATACATATAATTCTATGTCATTGCCGAAGATATGAAGATCAGAAGGCTTTTATTCAGTTAACTGATTTTTTTCGATGTCAGTAGTCGGGCGAGGTTCATCCCAAGCGGGTGAGAATCGTTTACCGAAACGAAGACGTAAAGACGGTACACGTTGAGCTTTGCGCACCATAGCATGGAATCCTGGAATTCCTCCATTGGACATGAGAATTCTGTATAATTCTCGTAGTTGCACTAAAAGAGAAAAATTTTAATTGATCACAAATTAATCATTTTAATTCTATAGAAAATAAAATGATATACATAGAATTTCTGGGTCTTACACTCTTATCTCTTTTCCTATGGGTTTCTGCATCGTAAGTATTGTTCGTAATTTTATTATTTTTGTCATAATATATCAATTAAAACATCAAATTGATAAATATTGTTGATTTATTCTTATCTACAAAGAAATATTCTGAAATCCCTTTGTCAAAACTTTTAGAAAATCTATTTGTAATGAAAGAATGGTTTTATATACATTAAATATGCACAAAATTATCAGTTATTTTTTAAAAATCTCTTTGAAATATGTTAAATTATCAATATTTTAAGCGGAATTCTATCATGAATAATAAATTTATTGTCTATAATTATCTTTTAAAGAAAGTCGGTTAATAAATATACTCGTACAAACATTTACATTTACCTCTAAGTATCCGCAAGCTCACATATGAACATAATTTTCTAAGTATATTACTGATTGACTCATATCACTAATAAATCATGATATTTTTTGTTTAGCATTGATATATTTGCTTGATAAGAATAACAAAAATTAGTTTTGAGAATATTTAACAAAAAATTCTGCTTCTTTAATATATAAGATAATATTTAAAGTTAGTATATAATTTTTTTTGAAGTGGGGAATATAATAACTGAATTAAGAAATTATTAAGATATTTGACTACATATTTGGTCATTTTACCATTAATGTAATAATCAAGTAAACTATATAAGCTTTGTAACAGTCTCATAAAAATTATCCTTAAATTCTTATAACTGTTAACTCATCACTGTACCAATACTAAGCGCATTCAGCAATAACATAATTGAAAATTATTTTCAAAGATACCCTGAATTAAAAATCATTTGTAAATAAATACTTTAAGATAGCGAAAAACTCAATTGAAATAAAAAATTGTCCAAATGATAAGACGAAGACATATATAAGAAGGTAAAAAAAATGAAAATTCATCAGAAATTCTATAAAATCAAAATCTTTGCCATCTAAAATATTCTCGCTTAAATTTTCTTCTTATGCTTTTCTCCCAAAAGAGAAATAACGCTAACGAAAAGGTTAAAACAATTCTCCCTTCAATGGTATGGGAAAGAATGCAATGGGGAACCTCCAACTGACGTCTAAAAGATAAATATCTTCTTAACCTATTCCAGATAAATGTACTGGAAGTGAATCCCCATAGCAGAAAAGAATTTCTTCTATAGTAGCGGCATCTTTTTCAAGCCTGAAGTGACGATCCTCACATAGCTGAATCTAAACAAATGATGTGCCAGTGGTCGAGTTTTCCCCCCCTAAGTTTGATTTTCCACTTGTCCATAATGAGAATAGAAAAAATGAACAAATAATGCGGTAATTTGAAGGGATTTAGAGAGATAGAAACATGAAAAAGAGGCGAAAGAAAAATTTAGGAATTATATGAATGATTGACAAGTTTCTGTGGGAATACACATAATGAGCGAAGGCTTATTTTTCCTTTACAAACAAAAGTTATATTTGTGATTACGCCTTTTAAATTCTAGTGGCATGAAACAAGAAATATCTAGCGAATATATGGTTAGGAAGTAGCGTGTACTCTTTTACGAAGTAGTTGGAATTAATAGATTACATTTATTTCCTTAAAAAAGACAGGAAATTTTTATTCATGGCAAATATTAATTTGTTATTAAGCTTGTGAAAATAACACTGTTAAAGAGTGATAGTTATCCTGTTTTACAAATAATAATATTTGCTTTAAAGGGATTTGTTTTCCATATAAAAAATTAAATTTTGAATTCTATTTATGTATAGTATATGACAATAATTCCTTATGAAATAGTTGTAGTCTTTAAGATTCAATAAATTGTAAAAAATTAGAGCTTCTATCTTTTATTCTAAGTTCATAGATTTTATTATGGAATAAAAATAACCAGTGATGGATAAGCAAATAATTTCGAAATGAGACATTAATATAATTTTAAAACTTAATCTTTAGAATCTGATTATATTGTAGATTATACATATGAATTTCTAATACTTAGAAACTTTTTAATCTCTCTTATTAAATTATTTTTCAGAGGTATATATAAGTTGTTAGATATAGGTACTATATATAAGTTGTTAGAGATAAAAACTAATTTTATGTAACTTTTCATTCAATGCATTTCTAACTTTAGCACATATGAAATTAATAGTTGTTAAAAATATAGCAACTTAAGCATATATCTGACTTCAGCCTTAAGCTCTTCAAATCCGTCGGTTGCGGATAACTGAAAAACAATATATTTTCAAAAAATGTTTTGTGATACAAATTCCATCATTTGTTTTACATAAATACATTTACCTTGTGGATTTTACTTAGTGTAAGATAATTCTTAATTTTTAAAAAAACTGTCTTAACTACTTAGTTTGTTTTTGAAAGAAATATTTATTTTAATTTGAGGAACATTCGATTTATTTGCTGTTTCAAGGAAAACAATTTCAATTACTTAAAACTAAGCTCATCTGCTAAAATAGTATATTGTTTTTGAAACACTCCACTTAAAATTTCATTTGAAAATTGCATCTTATTCTAATAGATTTAAAAGTACGTTAGTGATTTATAAAGTGGATGAAATTAATTTAATCGCCTTTTTATTATGATATTGAGGTAACATATAATTGTTCCAATGACAATATATACTTATACCGTTAAAATTTTGTAATAAAAATATAAAGAAAGTTTTTTCCTGCATAAAATAGCTGTAAGAAATTCGATTAATTATTTGGATTGACAAAAGGAGCAGTGATAGAAAAGGAATTGAAAATGTTTCCCAAAATATCTAAAGCAGAGAACATGTAAAGATCTGAAAACATAAAGATGCATAAAAGATGTAAGATTCATAGTAAATATAATAGGTTAAATTCATTATTTATACCAGTAACTAGATGAAATTATTTTCAATTTGAATATTAAAACTTCATTCTAATATTATAACCCCACCTCTAAATCATTTAATAAAGTACATGCTCTTCATAATTTGTATGTAGTTTAGTATTCGGTTTCTTTTTACTGTCAGTATACCTAAAAGTTATTAATGGAATAATACTCTTCAAGTACTTCTAAAGTGCCATTTGAATAATTTTTTAAGTAAAAACGGAATATTAATCTAAAATTACAACATATTAATTAATTTGGTATGAGTATTGATAAAAAATACTTTTTTTTATTACCTATCATAGTATCACAATTCACTTCAGTGATAGGGTCTGCAGATCCCACAGCTCCTCTAGCAACAAGAATTGTTGCAACAACGATAAGTGTCACGTAAATATTCATTTTCAAAATTTCTAGGAAAAAAATATTTTGAATTATTAATATATATATATATATATATATATATATACATTTAATCTTGAAACAGTATGCATAAAAACTCTCTGACGAATGTAAACTATTTAAGTTCATAAATATTTTTGTTATTGAAAAACGTAGAAATGTTCTCTTTATCTGATACGTATTTTAAACTATTCTTCCAAAAACATGATAACAATTCACTGCTAAATTCGGAGTAATTCATTTTTATTGTTACATACGACCCATACATAATTAATTTAAAGAGAAACACTTCTTTCTTTTGTGATTTACAAAAGAGAATCAGAATTTTGGAAAGAAGTTTAATGGAAAGAAACATGCTGAAAATATAAATAAATTTCTTTATCTATGATCTCGCAGTAGTTTTTATCAAAAACTCCAACGGCAGAAAAAAAAACAAATGTGACTTCAAATATAAAATTGAGAATTTATTTAATTAAAAGTATGCTTATAACTCAGGTTAAATTTCTCGAAATAAAGAATTTTCAAACTGTTGAAATTGCAAAAGTTTTGGTTAAAAGAAATTATGATAAAATTAATATTTAAAGTGAGTAATTATTATAGTATATTTCATTGAAATAAGTTTCGAGAAAGTATTATGAATTCGTATTGAATTTGTCACTATGCTCTGAAAGCATTTGAATTGAAATCAATTCAAAATAAGCATCATTGTTTAATAATGTAAAACATTGATAAGAGTATAAAATTTAAATTTGTGTTAAAACATTTTTTTTAATTTTTCAAAATTGATTTAATGAAATAATTTTTAGACAGTAATTTATTTTTCTTCTGAATATGTATAATAATAATTTTCAGAGTTTAGATGATTTCTAAACAGCCGTTCATAATATCGATTATTTCGTATCCCGCCTGAATATGATAAAAGTTTATAATAACCTTAAGAACTTTCAGTTTTTAAAGGATATATTAGAACCTAAAATCACGTATTTTGTTGATAGCCTCATTTTACGCTTCGAAATGCCATTCGTATAACCCCTGATATCACGAGCAATATTTTATGCCCTGAAAAAATAAATATATTCATGAAAACGGGAACTTTCTATTTGTATCGTCGTTGATGTATAAAATGATTTTTTCGCATTACTATTCTTGTTTTTCAAATTACAATATGTAGATAGAAGTAGGATATTTAGAAAATATACTTAATTTTGCTCTGAAAATTTTTCTTTTCTTCCTCGAAAGTTATGACACGAAAATCAATATTAACTGTTTTTAAGAATTTAGAATGAAAAATGCAATTTATATATGAATGGAAAGAATAATTGCTACTGTCATTGAAGATGATTAGCTGGTGCATGATATTAATTCCTTATTCTGAATTAATGAATACATTTTGAAAAACTAATTGCTTAGAGTAAGCTTTAACTGATAACTGTTTTTGTAGGTTTTTTTAGCTTTGATGATCAGAGTTAATTCATTGTTTATACTATTAACAAACACTTTTTACAGAATTTTTTTTTATTTCAGTGCTGTGAAACTTAGCAATTTGTTTTAATGAACTTTAATTTTACACTAGTTTTTAATAAGACTATTTTAAATCAGCATAAAATGTTTTTTCATGAAAGTTCACTTGAGTATATTATTATTTGTGAATGAAATGAAGGTTTTATTTCGTTTAGTAATTTTTTAAAACTATTAGTATCAACTTTAAATCTAATTTTTAAAATCGAAATCTTAAGAATTTAAGTTTTTTTACTTGAAGGAATTTTTGTACAAATGAGCACTAACCCACAAATTACTCATAATTTTGTTTGATTTTCTAATAGTTTACTAGTTATAAAATTCCAGGAAATATGAACATGATTAAAATCAACCAATTAAATTTATATTTATAAAATAACGATAGATAAAAATGATAACCCTTCTCAATGTTTTATTACAGAAAAGAAGTCTTTCAGTAGCATCTCAAACAATAAGATCAACGTTCACCAACCCTAATTGCTTGTAGCCATAGATGGTTATTATGATCTTCAGTTTGAGTTTGTTTGAAAATAGAAATTAGTCAGAAAGAGCGAAAGAAAGAGACATGATAAAAAACGAAGAATTGTTCCTTTCTCTTATTTTTTCTTAATAGATGTTCAGCTACAGATTGGCTTAGTTACATAAAATGATTTTCTTGCGCTATTTATTTGAACTATCAGTAAATAATATGTCATCCTCCATATGGAACAAATGAAAAGAAATGCGATACTCTTGGTTCATTCATCAAGTGAATATATTATTGCTAGAACATCCGTTTGCATTTCTTTTATTTGTCTCATTCTAACTTAGAAAAAAATTATAAAAACAAAGTTATTTACATAAGAACTACGAGAAATTTTACAAATTAACAATAATTTACTTTTACATTTGGATTTTCAATATTTAGTAATATTTTCCACGGGAATTAATTTTTAGTATTTTATTACTTTTCAAAACTTCTATAAATGAACTAAAACTAAAAGTAATTATATATAAATCATCGGAAATAACAAGAACTCATATCTCTAATTTTAAACTGTAAATCGTTGAAAGTTTGTATGATTAAATGTCTTATTTGAGATCACTTAGCATGATTGTTTAATTGTTAGAATAAAAATGGCTTTCTCTTGTATTAAATAAGATAACGAGAAACAATATTTTTGAAAATAGGAAAAAGTATTAGCTGTACGTATTTCAAATATTTGATGGCATAATATTCTTTCATATTATCAGTAAAATTATTTATTATTGCTTTGATTATAATCATCATTGCGATAAAATACTATATACTTACCCTCGAGCCATCTGTTACTGGTAAACTTCATCTTTAGGAAAGTTTAACATTAAGGAAATAGTTTTATTATAATTTCTGCGAGCGGCCTATCAGGAGCTCTAAATACATTCATTTAACGGAAAGCTGGGTTAGAACAAAAAGAACACATATTAATACTAAGAATACTCGGCATTAAGTTTCTCTCTCTCTCTCACACACACATAAATATACACTCTATAACGAAAAAAACGACGCACCATGAAGGAATTGTTCGATGGAGACAAAAATTGGTAGATAGGAAATGTACAGAATAGAAAATGATTGAAATTTCAGAAAAATTGAATGATTTATTTCAGAGTTTCTAGTAACATAGTAACGAACTCAATAAGGTGTTGATCAACCTCTAGCCTGGATGCAAATTGTCACACGACGTGGCATAGAGTGATAAAGCTCTCTGAGGGTTTCCTGCGGTATTCTTGCCAAATTTACTCCAATTGTCGGACTAGGTCATCAACATTCCCTGGTAGATGCAGTCGCCGTCGCATCATATCCCAGACATGTTCGATTGCAGAGATCTGGCTGGCCAAATAAGTGTTTGACAAAGCTGTAAGACAGTTCATAGCAACACGTGCAGTATGTGGTCTTGGATTATCTTGCTGAAAAATAAGGCTAGGGTACTACAGAAAAACAAGTCTCAGAATATCATCGACGTACCGCTGTATTGTAAGTGTGCCTCTAATGACGACCAAAGGGGACCGGATCTCAAGGGAAATGGCACCGCAGACCATAACTCCTGGTTGAGGGCCTGTGTGGCGTGCAAAAGTGAAAGCATGATCAGCCCGCTACCATGGGCGTCTCCAGGCACATCTTCAATGATCGTCAGGACACGGAAGCGGAATTCGTCGCTAAATCCCTAGTCAGCATTATTCCAACCTGGTCGAGCCAAGTACAACTGTAATCTGGATTGACAATGGGCAGGCGGGAGTGGCTGGTGGTGGAGTAGCGGTCGGTACGAACGTAGGTTTCGCTCTATCAGCCGTCTGTAAATGGTCATGGTGGACACTCGTGTGCGGGTCGCACGTCTGATGGTTGATAACGATGAATCAGGCGCAGTGACAGCGGATCTGACAATTACTCTGTCTTCCCGTTCTGCTGTGGTCCTAGGTCGACCGCTACCATCACGACGCTGAAATTTGCCACTGTCCACCATTCTTGCCAGCATCTTCTAATCGTCGCATTACTTCGACTCAAACGACGAGCGATTCTCCGATTTGCCCAACCTGCCTCATTCAATCCTATGATACGACTTATTTTAAATCTTAACAGTTACTCATAATGAGCTCGAAATTGCCGCGAGGCATTTTTTCAGTCTTTGAAATGTATCCTAAATCGCAATACAACAGAAAATTTGAAAATCAGAATGAGAATCGATTCTTATATACACCTGCTGAGTGTGCAGTACCGATGCGCTGTAGCTCCCGGTATTCACATCATTGGACACCAAATTTTAATCAGTTGCATGTTCGGTTCAAATGTCTTTGCATACGAAATTTCATTACAATCGGGCAACTCCTTGATGCGTCATTTTTTTTTTTTGTTATGGAGTGCATATTTAAGTGTAATTGAATTAAAGTCTGCGTAATGTTAGAGATAACAAATTCGGGTCGTAGGTTTTTCCTTCCATACACATTCCTACTTTCAATCTAGTGTATTATTTTTTTTCTCACACATTTCGAATGACTTAAATTCTTCTCAGCGCAACTGGTTCTGCGTTAGACTCTATTATCATACATTCTGAAGTCTTACAATTTTTTTTTTTATATGCAATAAACTGCAATAAAAATGACACAGAAAAATACTCAGAAGAATACGAAATGTTAATCAAGATATTATAGAATAGTTTTTCTATTCTCTAATCTGCAGATTCATAATGTTGAAACTAACTAGAAAGCACTAATTCAATCGAATTTTAATCTCTAATATAATTTGAAATAATTAGCTTAATTTCTGCTTAACTATGGGAAATATATATGATGGTGTTAAGACAAGATACTACCAAAAACTAATATGTGGAATAATAGTTTTAGCACTTTAAATTTAACCGAACTTTATACCTAAAAATTTAAGTATATATTTAGCTATCCTCTTAGTTATTTGAACAAAATTATACGACCCGTCACCAATAATAATTTTAGCTGCTCTATTTTTACATTCATTGTAAACTCAAATTAAATCACATTAAATCACATTGATAGATAAAATGAAGATATATTTTCAGTAAATAATTTTAGATAATATATGTCTGAACTAATAAAATGATTAAGGAAAAAAAATTGGATAATTTTTAAATAAATTGTTTCCCTATCTATATCTGAATATTTTACAGCATTAAAAATATCCTATTTTGTGGGATTTCTCCTATATACGTGGAAAATTATGCGCAAATCTTAATTAATGTATTAACTCGTAAAATGTTAAAATACTGTAAATTTTGAAGCATGGAGCTCAATCTAGAAGTGTGAATGAGAGTACCTCAAATTATAGAGCGAATTATTTTTATCGTTATCTGTGTCATTTAATAAAGTTACGAGAGCAGAATCGCTCTTAAAAATAACTTATTTTTAAAAATAACTATTTCTTTTTAAAAATAACTTACATGGGAAGAAATTGATAAAATATTTTTAAAATTATATTCGAAGGAAGTGGGCCTAAAAGAAAATATGCTGTTATGAAAGTTTTTTTTTAAAAAATTTATAAAAATCTCTCTATCAATGATCTGTAAATTAATTTGATATTTCAATCCGTCTTCAAATTACTACTAAAAACTTTTTAAAAGATTCGTAAACATTTTACGTACAAAATCAAAAAGAAAGAATTTCTCATCAAGCAAGAATTTTTCTGAAAATTTTATCTCGGCAAAAAAGGAGGTGACAAATTCCAGAAATGCTCCAATAACATATTTTCACAATTTCATTCGAAAGTTTGAATTATGAATATATGTATTTGAAACAACCTTTTTACGAGAAAAAATTATGTAAAAATCAGAGAAGAAACCCGTTAAAATGGGCAAAAACCATATCCCACTTTTATTTTGAGTGTAAAAAGTAGTTAAAAGGTAAAAAAAATTAATCAATAAATTTTTTTTTTTCATTATCAAGTTAATTTTCAATTTCTTTTTAATACTGTTGAAAAAGTCTTTTTCTTATATTATTTTCAAACTTATTTAAAGAGTGAATGATTATTTATTAACACGTTATACTTACAGAAGCAATACGCGTAGCTAATAGCTAATATAGCTATTAGCGGTGGACCTCGTAATTTTGAACATTCGTCAAATGACGAGGACGACATCTGAGCTGGCTTTACCTCTCCGAAATTCCTCACTCCGCCATCGGTGAGACTTGAAACCTCTACAAATTTAACGTGCATCAACCCTTCTACATTGTTGAGATTTAGTGGAATCAGGACTAGAGCTCAAGATTCGACGGAAATAATACCAGTCATCCGCTTTGACCATTCGATTACAGCGTCTTTTTGGGAATTTTCACCTCTTTTTTTACCAATCACTAAAAGTTACAACAATTATTCCTTTGAAGTACTTACTAATATTCAAACGCATTTATAAGCGAACAAGCTGTTATAGTTTTATTAGTAATACCTCTTAAACTACTTTCTTATTATCTAATAAACTGTTATATATTTAATTTTTATTCTAACCTCATTTAAAAGGATATAAATTGTTTTTAAAATATTTTTTCATCATTAGTTATTTTTCAGAAGAAAATCATCAGATCATTTTCAGTAGTATCATTAGAAAATACTTTCAATACACAGTTTTTTTAAAAAATAAAACTTTTCTCGTTTTTGCAAATATTAATAAGTGATTTTGCAATATGTGATTCACATTATCACCTCGAAATAAAAAAAAAATTGGGAAGAAATCCAAAGAAGAAAACAGAAGCAAATGTAATCTATGAAATAAATAGTGTTATTTCGTTAAATAATAGTTTTGTATAGCATTAAGGAAGAGTTTGTATTTTAAAAAGAGCTTTCCACCAATGACGGAAATAGTTGGGAAATTTTCCCTTATTCATAGATATAAATGAACTATTTTTTTTTATCTTCTTATGATGAGAATAGTAAACTTTCTAATTTCGTATGATTTCTCTGCATATAGTTTTTGAATTTGTTGAAATATTTTTTTTCCATATTATCTAAAGGTAGTTTTTTTTCTTTTTACATATTTTAAAAAATCAAATAAAAGAGTTAGTCATTCTTATTAAATATTAATTAAAGTTCTGAAATTAATGATTTCATATTGTAATTGAAAATTTCTAGTTATCGTCGATCTTAATCATAATTCCCCCATATTATATAAATATGTACAATAAGAATGTTTGAATATTTGAAAAATAATGCTAAAGAGTTAAGTAGTCATTTAAAGAGTATTAAAATAAACTTAATTAAATATAAAATAATTACCCTATTCAATGTCCTAAATTATGTGAGAAAGATGGTTTTTACTATTTCTTGCATCGAGGGCGTATTAATACAGTCTAAGAGAATAATGTTGGACCAAACATATTTTTTCGTAAATTAATCCTAATGTTCTTACCATTCTTTTGAATTGTGGTAGTTAAAATTTTTGTGGGATAATTTTTATCTTATTCTATTTAAAAATCAAAGTGCAGATTAAATCTATTCCCGAAATGCATAAGTATGTTTATTTCAATGCAAATTTTAATTCATACCAGTGGAATTCTTATTCGTTTATTTTAATTACTAAAAAATTCCTAAAAGCATCGGCTAATTATGAAAAAGAACTAAATCAATTATAATCCTAGGCAAGAGACTACTTTTTATCCAAATTCCAACCTGATATATTTAAAAGATATACCCTGTTTCTTCAGCGAGGGGCTTCATAAACATCTAACCATAATTTGAAAATTTGCATTTGAATCATGTGAAATAGCCTTTCTTACTGTTTAAAAGAATGGTAATATTTAGAATTATTCAGGGGTTGTCGTTTTATAATTTTAAGCTAAATTTAATAAGTGTTCTTAAAGAATAGTATAATTCATTCCTTTTGGTTAATACTTGCCCTATCCTAATCCTTAAGTTGTAAAAACAACTGCATGCAATGAAGCATTTAAATAAGTCCAAATTTTTTTTGTTTGTATTTTTTTTAAAAACAAAGTTATGATGCATTAAATATTGCTTTTATGATTGATATGTTTTAATAAAAATCATATATTGGATACTATAAAACCATGTATGTAAGAAATCTGCCTTCTTAATATATCGCAACTTACCTCTGATATACACTGATCTAGAGTTAGAAGAATTTGAATCTATCTTCTTACTGAAATATTTGATAGTAATGGATTTAACACATTTTTCGACACACGAAAATTAATTTTTACACATTATTCGGAACTCTTGATCACAGTCACAGATGTGACAAAGAGAACAAAAAGTAGATACTAAAGTGTTTTTTGAATACTGGATACTTAGTAAGTGTAGATCTTATATGTTTTCTATTGATATAATTTCATGATGCACGATACTGTGGTCAAATAATTTTGTTTTACTTAAGATGTGTATAAAAAAGCGATAAATCTAATACCTTTCCTTAAACAAATAAAAAAGCACTGACAAAAATTTCTATTATGAACTTAAAAAAAAGAGCAAAATATCCCTTATATATATTTATTTATTAATATTTGAAATTAAATGTATGGTTTTGTGGTATTGTTTTAGAAATTTTCAGAAAGTTAGTTTTAAATCTTCTTAAATTTAACTACACTTAATAAATAATTCAGAATTTTTAACAGATCATTTATATGACTTCAAATAATTACTTTTAAACACTAATTAATGACATTTTTTGAGTCTTGTAAATTCTAGAAGTCTTTGGTTTAAAAAAAGACTAATTGCACTCTAATTGAAAATGCAAAGTGTTTCTGACTCCTAATTATGTAAATTATTCATTATTTTTAATTTTGTGATTCGTAGGATGATAGATAATAAAACTATTCTAGCAGTTAAATTTAATTCTGTTCTAGTTTTTTTTAATTAATGATGGAAGTAAATGACAAAAAAGAAAACAAGTTACTAATATTTTTGCTTGTGTTCTTGAATGATGTAATACATTAAAAGGATCGTGTATTGGATTTAAGATACAAACCATGAATCTTCAAATCACACCTGTAAAAAAAGATCATGGAGTTTTATTTCATTCAGACATAAAAACAAACATATATCGTAACTTTCTAAAAGTAGAACATAAGTTTCCATTAAAAAGACTAAAAACTATACTAACTTTGTTTTTTAACTACAGTCTATTCGAAAATTGTAAACAAGAACTTCAACATAACAAGATATACATTTTAAAGTTTTCTTTCCTCATTTTCATTGAACATATATATTATATGGATATTTTATGAACGTTATTTATTATAAAAAAAGATCCAGCATTTTTTCTCATTTACAAGGTTTTATTTTTCCCTAACGAGATATCTGTTTCATATGAAAATTTAAAAATCTCTCTATAACTTGTTTTTTCTCACAGACACTGTAACGGCAGAAAAGCCTAACACAAACTTCACAGGCGTTCTCAAGTCTAGTATGTGATTATTTATTAAAGTGGCACTGAGAACAACCTGAGGGCTCTTGGCGACGGACCACGCAATCTTGAGCCTCTGTCAGATGACGAGGACGACACCTGAGCTGGTACCTCACTCTCCAAATTTCCCAAACTCACCAACGGGAGGGCTTGGGACCTCGAGAAGATTTAATTTGCATCAGCCTCGCTACATGGTAGGTCTTAAGTGGCTTCAGGATTTAAACCTAAGACTCGACAGAAACAGAGCATCGAGCTCGTAATTATTACCACTCTGCTATCACAGCTAAACTAAACTAAACTAAACTAAACTAAACTAAACTAAACTAAACTAAACTAAACTAAACTAAACTAAACTAAACTAAACTAAACTAAACTAAACTAAATCGCACTAAGAAAAGTAATTTAAGGTACGTAGTTAAGCTTTTAAAGTCATTTTAGAGATTATTGGTGATCTTCAGCATCTGGTAACAGGGAGTTCAAATTACTAAAAATAGAGAAAAAAAAAAACAACCATTGACATTGTTAAGAAAAATTACTGGTTGATAATAAATCTTACTGGGTGTAACATTTAAAATATTCTCTTTCCTCTCTATTACGTATTTATAAACCTCTTGTAATTGATTTTAAGGGGCATCCATTTTATTGAATCTCACGACATTTTTAAAATCCCTCGATGTATGTAGTATATATTTTAGTTAAAATAAATTCAGCCATACGTTTCTTATACATGTATATTATGAAATATTCATTCCATTTTTTTTTAACAGAGCTAGTTGAAACGTTATAAACTGATGCTTTATTTATTTTCCTGAAATATGAAATGTACTGATGAAATTCAGTGAAACATGTTTTGTATGCATACAACTTTAAATTCTAATTATTTATTTAAAAGAACGTTTAAGCATTCAGGGAAATCTGTTGTCATTAAGATGAAGGGTAAGAAATACGCATTCATTATTGTTATTATTTATGAGCACATTTATGTCAACGTACAAGTACCTTTACATAATTCAAGTTCTATTTAGGTTTTAAAGTTAATTAATTTTACCTATCTTGTCCTAAAGAAATTATTTGTTTCTTTGTAATGAACAACACTCTTTTCAAAATGATACTAGTATGGAAATTGAAACTAATGAATGAATCGTTAAGTTAACAAAACATGAATTAAAAGCAAATAATACATTTTGTTGAAAATTTATTTAATATCTTAGATTAATAAAAGTATTTCTTTATTTATAAATGTTTCCATATATATAATTATATATTTATTCAAAAAGAAAGACTAGTTCTTTTTATTCGGAAAATTATCAAAGTAGATTATTTCATGTTACTGTTTTTAAAAGTCTCGATACATACTAATTTTTTTTTTTACTTTATAAGCTTTTGAACTGAATTTAAATATCTGATTTGTTCCTAAATATCATCTATTTAGTTCAGACACATAGGAAAAATTGGCTTTTTTTGTAATTTGCAAGTTTAAATAACGAGTAAATATAAAATTATTCACCACACTTAATTGTGAGTCTGATGTTTATTCTCTTTTATTGTATGTAGAAAGTACATATAATGAACGAAATTTTAACATTTTGTTAAAAAGACAAAACTTAAATTTGTAAAATTATAACGGTTACAAAGTTTTTGATAGATTTAGGGCCATTTTTTTGTACAGGCTGGAATGACTGTACCTTTCCACAAGAAATTCGTAAGTATCTGATTTCAAATTTTCATACATAATTGGCATAGATGAAGATAAAACAATATTAAACGAAAATAACTATGTATTAAAAGTTCAATAAATGGGTTAGATGACCCTTTATACAACGTAATGCAAACTCAATTTTTTCTCAGGTTCAATTCATTAATATAAATATGATGTAAAATAAGCCTTCAATATATGTTACATAATTAATGTTATAAAAAGTGAAGTACAAAATTGATTTAATGTACCAGAATTCATCAAAAACTAAAGTAAAACCTCAAATAGCAGTCGTTGCTTAATAATTCAAAGTAAGAATTTAAAAGCTTATGAAGCCTTACAGCAATAATAATTTAAATACATTTTTCTCATTATTATGTTTTTTGTAGGGAATATCTCAATTATACGTTTAAAACCGAATTTATTATAGTGTTACAAAAGAAATTATTTCTCAATTATGTTTAAAAGTTAAATAGAATACTTGCAATAGATGATAGATAAGTAATAGGGTTCACGTTTAAGATTTCATTTCTGCTGGCATTTAATGTATAAGTCGTACTATATTGTGTTACACATATTATATGAAACAATGCTTTTTCAATACTTAAAGTTTATTGTTCAACCCTATTCTATTTTGAGACTTTTATAACATGTCTTTAAATAGTTTCTGAAATCAATTTTTTTCCCTACAAGAAGGTACTTACTATTGCACAATTACATTTTTTAATAAACTTTTGATATGTGCATTCAAGCTTGATTTAAGTAAATCTTTGCGAATAAAATTTCAACACATAAATTAATTTAGATAAATTTGTATAACAACATAGGAATAATTGTTAGAGAGGTTAAGGATGCTACATATATATATATATATATAAAAGAAGTTTTGAAAAGTGTCTAAAACGAGATCTCACTTTATTTCAAAGTTTGTAAGACATTGTTTATTTTGCGATAAAAAAATAAATTGCAAACACTGAGTTTTTTTTCTCTAAGTGTATATCTTCAAAAAAGAGTAACATAATTTATTTTCTTCTATGAATTACGAGATGTGTAATACGTATAAAAATAATCACTTACAAATAATGATAAAATTCGAGTTATGTTTCATTTGATAAGTAAAATTAAATATATTTTTAAGTAAGTAAGTGTTACTTACAATCTTGAAACGAGATAGTACAAGATGAACCAGTTGAAATGGAACCAGGAGGCAAAGAGAAAGGAATCAATCGAATCTCAGGAGCCTGTTGAATCTCTCCAAGCGATGAAGGATCTTTTATATCCAAATTTTCTGGACCTCTAGTCACGTGATATACATTCACTATCCCGCCTACTTGGCGCTTGTCTGAAGAGTTGATCAAGAAAGTTTTCACCCCACCTTCCTCCCCTACCATCTTGATATCCTCCAATGAGAAAAAGCTGCGCATCCTCTGAAACCCTCCAGTTTATCAATTTTGTTTTCAGCGTTTATTTTTGCTGAGGGTGGAGTGGCATTGAAGATAAGAATATTGTGAAATTTGAATTTTCTTCTATTCCTCCAACTTTACTTTCCAGATTGTATATGATCTTAAAATTTTTGCGTTCCCATCCCACGGGATGACTTCTGGAGAAATGCTCCCAAAAGAGGGCAGTTGTCAATATCAGGAATAGGATATCATTTTATTCTAGTTCTTATTTTTCCCTTTTGAATCTATTTTCTGTCATTCCTATTTACATTTTTGTCAACATCCTCTGCCTCAGCTGATCCTCAAAGCCTTCCTGATGTTTCTTGATATTCCTCAAGCTTTAAAAACGAAAATTTGAAGGACAGGTTTAAAGATATTATGGAATTGTCAGGGTTTATCTAGCAGTTTATTAGTGAATCAAATTAAACCGCTCGGATAAAAATACTCAAGAGTAAATTCTACAAAGATCAATGACTTGGCGGAATTTAGAGTACAATAATTTTTAAAGAAAAAATATTGATGTTCTGCTCAATTGTGAACGGGAAGTTTTTCCCTTTAAAATAGAAAGTAAATTCCTAATTTTTTTTTGCTAAATAAAAGAAGTATTTGAGAAAATTTGATTTAATCTTGAATATATGTAAATATTTTGATGTACCATTACAGCTTTTCTTATAATTTAAACAATACAAGTGAATGCAAATATTTTCAATAATTTTTATGGGCATCTAATAAAAGTGTTTTCTTCAATTACTGCTTTTAATGTGAAGAATATTGTCAGAATTTCTCTAGTGATAGTAAATTTAGAATTTTTAATGTTTGGTAACATAGTTTAATAACACTACTTTAATTCCTCGATTTAGTTACATTATCTTAATACATTGGGCTTAAGAATATAATTACTGAATATCAAGCAATAATTTTTTTTGGTTTAATGTTCACATCATAACTATTCGAAACTACTAATTAATACTGTATGATACTGATTTTTTGTCGAAATAAATCTTCGGAAATAATATAATGGTCAGCTATTATAACTTCAGCATTTTTTGGTACTCTAAACGTTTCAGCGATGTTAAATGGCAGTATAAATAAAAGACTGTAATTAAACTATTGAAATACTTGTATATTAGTAGTATTGTATTATATAATAAAGCAAATAGTTTTGCAGTTTTCCAGGTAAAAATATAATTTTCGATGTTTTTATCGTGAAAGAATTTGGTGCCTTAAAAGTTTTCTAAAAGTCGTTAACGATTATTCATTAAGTTTGAGTTGATATTTTGAAAATATTATTGATTAGAATTTGTTGTAAACAATTTCATTAATCTCAGTTTAGATATTTCTTATTTTCTAATTATATCATCCAAATTTTCATGTTTTGTTTTTAAAAAAAATTATTAACGTCGCGTTCAAAAAATCCTTATATAAAATTTAGTCAATAAGTACGACCGTGTTTATTTTCCATTTACTCTTAAGCAAATGATTTTTATTCAATATATCATAAATTGATAAAAACATCGAAAGAGGTGATGTCAATTAGTACTTTTATGAATGTACTGGTTTTTTAAGTCCCCATTTACTAAACTATATAATAATATGTAAAAGTTAAGAAGTTATGTTAATGGAGCATAATTCAAACTTCTTGCACACATTTTGCGAAACATAGCGATAAATCATAGTGATCATATTAGCTATTATTTAGATAAATTAAATTAATAAAATAATCACTGTGATAAATCAGATTAATCAATAATCATTGTGATAAATCAGATTAATCAGTTATCATTGTGGTAAATAGGATTAATCAGTAATCATTGTGATAAATCAGATTAATCAGTAATCATTGTGATAAATCAGGTTAATCAGTAATCATTGTGATAAATCAGATTAATCATATATACCTTACGATAAATCATCTTAATTTCTTGAATATTTAATATAATATCATGGATACATTTCAAAAATATATTTGTAATTTAAATATGGTAAATGGTATGTGGAATATAGTGTGATAATTATTTTTAAACGAACTTGTCACACTTTTCAATCTCTCCCATCTTATACGTTATTCGAAACCTTATAAAACTATCATTTCTTTAATCCTTCGGTAAGTAAACACTTTATCGTAACACAAACGCAAGAAAATATTGAAAAATATACTTAAAGGATTTGAAGTACATGGAGGTTGAGAACTAGGTAATAAAAACCGTTTCTAACTGAAATTTTATGAGTGATGATCATTATGAATACAGTAAATGGTAGAAGTTACTCGTTTATAATAGAAAACTAATAAAATTAAAAGTTTTACTAAACATTTTATAGAATTTAAATTATCAATTATTTTTTTAAATTTAAATAAAAATTATTCAATTTGTTAGATACTAGTAAGGTACTTTTACTTCGATCATTAAGTATGGGCCTTTTACTTTTAAGTGTAAAAAGTCCCAATTAGATCTTGATTGTAAATATTGCTAATCAGATCATACTTTTAAGAGATATAAATAAAAGTAAAGAGAGGTATAAAATTATTATGTGATTTTATTCTGTATAAATTATTTGATGAACTATAAGCATTCAATATTTTCTGATAGATAATTAGCCTATTTTATAATTATACATATATTTGAAGATGTTTATCACAGGATGTAACTGATGCATCCTTTTTGCTTGACTTTTATTGATTTAATCTGTTTAATTCGATCATAATTACTAGGTAATAAATAGGTATTACAAATCCATTGCACCTATTTTTACTGTATCAAATATATAGAACCATATGTATATTCACTTAAATGAAGCATGGCACAAATTTTCTTGCCTTAACAGCTGAATGATATGATGGTATTTTGGCTCGTAATTTGAACATAAAATTTTAAAAAATGAATAAATGATTAGCTCATTTTACATCAGTCTTTTAAATACGTAATTATGGGAATCAAAATGTAAATTAAATATTAAAAATCAATAGAATAGATTAGGTTTTATATATATATATACATGTAAGAACAAAACATATACATTATAATTAATAAAATATCACATCAAAAACATGTTCAACATATCAATCATGAATTCATACATTAAAGTCTAAAAACATAATTAAAGAAATCAATAAAAAACAAAAGTAAAATAAATGTAACTCATATAAAAATTGTTATAATTAATTAAACATACTAATATTAAAATTTAAAAGAAAAACAAAAATCTATTAAGTAACTAAAATAATTATAAAAGAAATTCTAATGAAAGAAAAGCAAAAATTTAGAATAACGGAAGTAATAAAAACTAATACTGTTCCATACTTTGGATTGGAATAATGTGTGTTATAACATTATTACTGATCATAGCATCACACTTCAGTGAATTAAATTATAATAAATTATAGAAAAAAGCCAAAATCAGCAAAATTCAGAAAATCAACCACAGAAAATAGAAGAAAGTAAACATAGTATTAATATTAATTAAATTCAAATAAACAGCAAAAATATATACATAAATAAATATCTAAGAAATTATATATATATATATATATATATATATATATATATAAATCATTATCAGCTTTAAATTTGATTGTTAAAATTTTCCGAGGAATAATAAAAAAAGTTATTATTATCAAATAATTGGTTCGAGTTTTTTCTGAAAGGTGAATTCAAATAAGTTTTTATATTTTCTTAGGGAATAAACAATTTAAGATTATACATACCTCAAACTACACAAACATTCCAGGAGACACGATAAAAGTTATAATACATTTCTACCTGATTATACTCTAAAGTACTGTAAGTCATAGGTTTGCTGTATGCAAATATCCAGAAGGCGGTAGTATCGCGTATGAAATGTAGAAATGGACTCTGCATTGTTAAATCTTTAATTTAACCTCAAGTTATTCATTTGCAGAGTTTTGAGACATGATTATGGCCACATGACCGAAACTAACAGGTCCATGTTTCCAGACAAGCAACACTGAATAAATGAACACCAACAATCAATGTGCGACGTACGAAAGACGTGTACGTATGGAGGGGCAACGAAATTTGGTGTTGACGGGATATAGCAGTAGAAGACCGATTCAGTTGTATTACAACACACCATCGGCTGCAGGGTCTCTGCTGGACTCATAATCCTATCGGTTGGACCTTAGATGAACTGAAAAAATGTTGCTTGGTCAGATGATTCACATTTCTAATCGGTAGAAATTGATAGTAGGGTTCATGAGTGTCAAAGATCCCATGAAGTCATGAACCTAAATTGTTATCTACACACTGTGTAAACTGGTATGGGCTGTTTTTACATAGCATGGACTGGTCCTCTGGTCGAACTGAAAATGGTTATGTTAAAGTACTTAGTGACTATTTGCAGCCATTCATGGACTTCATATACCCAAACAATGAAAGAATTTTCCAGGATAATAATGCCTCCCATGTTGCTAGGCTAAATTTCTTTGCAATTGGTTGGAGAAACAATTCTGGTCAGTTGAAACGAGTGATTTGATTACTTAAATCGTCAGACATGTATTCCCATTGAGCATATATGAGGCATAATCAAAAAGTCTGTTTCTGCGTAGCCTTTCACACCGGCAACACTTTTTAATTATGGACGGCTATAGCGGTAGCATGGCTGAATATTTCTTTAGAGGATTTCCGATGATCGATTGAGTCAATTGCATGTTGATTTGTTGCTTTTCGTCAAGCAAAGAAATTTTCAGGAGGTATCTCATGACTTTTGTCCCTTCAGTGTATACGCATATGTGTTAATATAATATTGTAGATAAAATATAGCTATATGAATTTTTGTTTTTAATTTATTTGTGACGAAAAAGAAAAAAAAAATAATCACAAATCTGGTGCAGAATACTAGGAATATGTTTACCATTAAAGATTACTACATGCTAATGAAACAGATCTTTAGATATATGTATCTTATTTATGAAACAAAATAGGCATTCAACATCTTTAATATTTTTTAATGAATACATTTCAAATGAGCTTAGTTTAATTCAGTTTTTATTAACATCACTCTAGAAGCAACACGTGGGCTATTGGCGAAGGACCTCGTAAACCACGGTCAAGCGATGAGGACGACACCTGAGCTGGCACCCTCCTCTCTTAACATCCACACCACTCCAAAGAGAGGACTTTGAGCCCCGAACAGATTTAACGTGCATCAGCTCCGGCTACACGGCGGGTCTTTGGCGGCCAAGGATCGAACACGTGACTGAACAAAAACCGCCGGCTGCTAGTCCACGACCTTGACCACTAGGCTACCACGGCCCTAACATTTCAAATGAGAATGGTTCAACAAATTAGTTATAGTCAACAATTCTGCTTTTTTTTTTCTTAATGAAAGTTATTAAAAAAGTCTTTTTCGAAAACATCGGTAGCATAATTAAATTTCCTAAGCTGCTTACAAAATAATTTAGCTTATATCTAACCATTTCCCTACTTAAATTTCGTTTTAATAGCATGATAGGCTTGGTGAGATCAAAAGTTATTGAAATATTAAAATGTTTTGTAACAATTTCAGTAAATGTTCAACGAGCTGATATAACCTATTAAGTGTATTTTTTAATAAAACGAAGTCTACACAAGAAGAAAATAAACAATAAATATTAACTAAAATACCAAGTATAAATCTGAACTTTAAAATAATACTAAACTAAAAAAGGAAGGTTGCAAAACACGTCTTAGAAAAAATATCAAAAATTAATATCTAAACAATCAGAATACAGCTGTTCGCTTTCTGTTGAAGATTTCTGTATAATACACCTAGTTTTAATTGATTGTTTATTAACCTCGAATTTAGAAGCAACACGGGAGCTATAGCTGACATACCTCACAATCGTGATCCTCGATTCAATGACAAAAGCGACATCTGAGTTGGGAACTTCCTCTCCAGACTTCCCTACTACACTTTGGGAGGACTCAGAGCTTCGTCAGATTTAACGTGCATAGAAGGATATTTAAAGTTACTCCACGTATTACATTTTGCGTAACTTATCCGAATTTGTGTTAGTTAAATAATCATTAAATGTTTTTTAATTATTTTAAAGTTTTCCTGCATCCTTTAAAATATGACCATAAGGACCAGCCGTGTAATGGGGCTGATGCACGTTAAATCTGTCGAGGCCTTAAGTCTTCCTGTGGTATGGTGTGAATGTTTGGAGAGGGAGGTGCCAGCTCAGTTATCAACCTAGTCTGTTAACCTAGTTTCAAAATTATGAGATTCGTCGCCAATAGCCCTTTCGTTGTTTCTAAGTGCGACGTTAATAAACAATCAATCCCCAAATAATGTGAATAGAGAGGATAGATAAATAAAACTGAAATTTTGCTTTTTCATATTTTATATAAAAATACATTTTAGTGCTACTTCATTTGAATTTCCTGTTATGACTGAGCTTCTCAATTCTGAAAGTATAAGAATTAAAAAATTATTTTGAAGAAATACTTGCATTTATATTATTAATGAAAATAAATACGAAAAGAATTTTGCAATCTAATTTAAAAATAAAATTGTACTAAGCTAATTTCAATTCATTTTATAAATTTAAGTTTCATTCAGTTATAAATATGCATTATTTAAAGTTTTTTTTATCGAATTTTCAACAGCTTGGATTCAGTCGTTTGTTTTCGTATCGTTATGTGTCTCGCATTCTTTTATTTCAATAAAGAGAATGAAAAACAAAAAAAAAAAAATAATTAAAATTTAATTGCAAAATTAAAACAAAAGCATTTGGCATCTGAAAAGCCCGTTTCAGAAACATTATTTTATTATTTAAAATTAAAAAAAATGTGTGATAATATAACAGAAATTACGTCTATACCATTGTGTGTTAATTACTATTATATATAAAAAGATTTCGTGAAAACGTTTCTTCCTAAAAATATTATCCGTACATTATAATATTTATGAAGCTAATCAGTGAACATATTACGTAAAAGTACACGAATGTATGTAAAAGCAATATATACATGATTTTTTAAGAATTAAAGTCAAATCAAAATTATACTCCCTCTCCAAACTTCCACACTACACCACAGTAAAACTTGAAGCATCGACAGATTTAATGCATGTAAGCATTGCTACGCGATGGGTTTTTATTGGCATCAGGACTTGGAACATATGACTCGACGGAAACAACGCCAGACTCGAGCTCGCGACCATGATCACTCGGCTACTGCGACCTCAAATCAAAATAGGAAGAACAAGGAAAAATTGAAAAATGATTCTTGCAAAAATTCATTTAATTGCCAGATAAATTTTGAAGTTATTAAATAATTTAGTGAGATATTCAAAACTTAGCATTTATTAAATAGTTATGAGAAACAGGAAAAATACTGTATGAATGAGCTTTTTGCCTAATTATCAAGCATTAATACCTTTTTAAAGTAAAAATATATCACAAAATATCCAAATATTTTATCTAAATAGAATGAAAAACTAAATAATATTAATATTTCAAAAAACTATAATCTTTAAAGCAACATATTAATTTAGAATACTTCAGTCCATTTGGATAAAGTTTTCATTTTGATAGAGTTTAGGATTTGATATTTTATTTACTGCTTTTGTGTTTTCGTTAATAAAACACATAAATGTACCACCTTAACTGAGTGATTAGAAATCTATTTGATATTTCACTTAGTCTGAAGTCTATTTATTATTTGGGACTTTTTTTTCAAAAAAGACTTCAATGTCTGATAAATGTAATGTAATGAATGAACGTGGATAGTTGTCAGGGAGAAAATTTCAATATATTTTATTTCAACAAAGAACAGTTTTAAATACAGAGAATTACCACACATAATCTAAAGCTGATTATTTTGGGAAATGATTCAGAATTGGTATTTTTTAAATTTTTTGTTTAAAATAATAGTTACTTTTAGTAACTATGTGAAGATTTTAATTAAAAATCACTATTAATTTATTTTTAGCTTATTTTATTGTCCAATGATACTATGTTTTTATTGCATTTATGATTGCAGAACTATGATTGGCACGGAACTCATCATGCTTTTAGTATTATGTCTTCATTTAGTTATGCATTGTACTTTATGGTATTAATTTCTTCTTTCCGTGCAGGATCAGAGCATAATTTGTTTTATTATTATAAGTGTATAAGTAATAAAATAAAATTAAATTAAACTCAGTAGAAACCTTAATATTTGTTCTAAAAACTCCTTTTTTCTTTGGTAACATAGAAGGATCATTTAACTTCGTGACAGCCTCAAATATTTGAGACATCTGATTGAATTCATTCTCATAGAATTCGGAATGAAGTATTATTAAATTAATTAAAGTAAACTAAAATAGCTTAGACTGTAGCTTATAAAAATGAAAAAAAGCATACTATTGATGTGAAATGTACTTCAAACTGAGGTAGAAATAGGCAGAAAAATAAAATAAAATGTTACATTTTGTTTCATACTACATTTATTTTCCTTCAGTACCTCAATATCCTACGTATTGAGGTTAAGGACCAACTAAACATCGAATTTCTGATTCGGGTTCCACAAATTCTACCGAAGAAAGTCTTTCTGTAAAGTGGGGTTGATACATTTTAAAAGTGCTTTCGCACTCAGAATGTGGGTAACAGGAAATTAGTGAACCACAATACCTGCTTGTAAATCACAGTTCAGAACTAAGAGGCATATTGGACGTATTAAGAGAATATTTACAAGAAAAGGGAAGAAAAAAAAACATTGGGAAAATATCGATTAATTTATTAATTGAATATTGCAGTAATTATATCTCCTTCAGTATTACTAATCTTTGATTTATTAAGAAATACGACATATTTAGACTTTAATTACTAATTCCAGCAGTAGTTAAGATTAGGTTTCAGAAATATAACCTAAGAGTATATTTTTCGGGAAGATGGAAAAAAGGTTCAGTCCTGATGCATTTTAAATATGTTTTAGTCTCTCAGATCTCGCGTGGGAACGGAAATAGAGAAATTAGTTTATATATAGATTTTGTTAACAAAACAATGTTTCAACAAAGCAGTAAATCGATTGTGTCACTTCGGTAGCAATAGGCTGCTTTAAAAGCTAAAAACAAATTTAATAATCGTGAAATATTGTGTGTTTTTATATCAGAATATTTAAATTTCTTGAAAATTATCATATCCTTACCATTAGTGTCACGGACTATGAAATGTGAGTTTGGTTGTTGGAAATAAAACCAATGAGCGTCATTTAAAAGAGCTGACTCACGTTAAAGATGATTTAATAGGGAGAGTAAAAAGCCTGTTCTCGTTTCGACTTCGTCATTCAATGACGATGCTTATTGATTATGTTAAGCGGACCTTTATGGAAAACATATAAATTTATTTGTAAAGTTCAGCGGCATTTCCTAAAATATTTACCTGCTGTGAAGCAAGGCTGATGTACGTTAAATCTAGTCATGGTTCCAAATCCTCCCATTGGTTTTGTGTTGAAGTGTGGAGAGGTTGGTGCCAGCTCAGGTATCGTCTCGTCACTTGACTGAGGTTCGAAATTACGAGTTAGTCGTCAATTGCCCGCATGTTGCTTTTCTGTGCTACGCTAATAAGCAATCAAATCAAAGTCAAAATCCTAAAATACTTCTTTGGTTATAGATACAAAAGAAAAGAAAACACTACATAATTTTTTTTTTTTCAAATTTTTATTTATTTGATTAAAAGGGGACTTAAATATTATATGTTGAAACAAATTATTTATCATAAGAAATAACGTTTATGTACTATTAAGTTTTGTTTATTTTCATCAATTTAATTATATTAAATGTCAAGTAACATCTGATTTCGACAATTGATTAGAACTCCATTTGTCTTATTTAGAGAACCAAACAAGGTGGAACTGTGATCTAGACGTGTCCAAAAATTGAAAAAAATGAAAATTTGTTGACAAGAAGGGGGGGGGGGGGGGAAAATAGAGAAGGATCACTAGGGTATCCCGGGGCCATGTCATCTGTGCTTTAAATGAAAAGCATCATGTGTCTATTTCCAAATAGCATTCTGCATTCAAAGTGTATTGATTCTCGATGTGCGGCCATAATAAAGTCCGAACACTTTTCACATAACTTGAAATTACTTTCATACTACAACCATGCGGATATTTACATATTGTTATACCGTGACTTTTGGTAATTCAGTGTAATTGTGCGGAAGCGAATTACATGTTTGATTTTTTTACAAATAATATATGTTTAAAACAGATAATTAAATTACTAAATGTATAACTTCCTACTATATACAATATATTTTTTTGAAGAATGAACATGATGTCTTATTATCTGAGAATCTGTTCCTTCAGGATTTCAATTATGGAGGATAAAATTTGAATCTTAAAATAAAGTGGATTTTTTTAAAAAAATTCGGTCTCATATTGTACACACATGTTATAAATTCACAAAGCCTCTCACTTCAAAATTTAAAAAATTTTTTGGCATTTCTTACTTTATATACATAAATATTTACCATTGTGCTTATATGAGATAATTATATTATATTGAATACAGCAGTTAAGACTCCTTCATGAAATATAGAAATAAACATCTCTGTAATGTCAATTTTGCGTGCCAGTATCGACTTAGTAAGTAAAACACTGACTCAGAATTAAGAGTACAAACCTACTTAATCTAATACATTGTTTCCAGATGTATTTATTATATTTATTTTGTTATCGTATTATTTAGACAACGTTTTTTCCAACCACACATAAATATATGCCAAGCTAAGTGATTGGGTGGCACTTGGCGTATGTACATTTATTTAGATCACAATCTAGGCTTAACGGGAAATAGATTTGCAGCCAGTAAATAAAAAGTAACGCATGCCATTGGCTTCTCCTCTTCCTTTAACTGTGTAATAAAGTTCAATTTAGTTAATATTAGAAATACATCAATATATATA